>CAAKHB010002821.1:0-13842 GCA_901007665.1 Aeoliscus strigatus | reverse complement strand
CGGTGGCTGACTGGCATCTACTGACGCAAATTTCAGCCAATTTTGATCCCTTGACGTTTTTGGTGAAATTTGTCAGGTCCGCGGCTGTCGAACGAATTCAAAAACAAAAATCTCAGCCAAATTTTTTCCTTGACTCTTTTGTCAAATTTCTAACCCCGCGGGTGTCGACGGCCGACTGGCATCAACTGACGCACATTTGAGCCAATTTTGATCCTTTGACATTTTTGGTCAAATTATTCAGCTCCGCGCCTGTCGAACGAATTAGAAAAACAAAAATCTCAGCCAAATTTTTTTCTTACATTTTTGGTCAAATTTTTAACCCCCCCAGGTGTCGGCGGCCGACTGGCATCAACTGACGCAAATTTGAGCCAATTTTGATCCCTTGACGTTTTTGGTCAAATTTGTCAGGTCCGCACCTGTCAAACGAATTAGAAAAACAAAAATCTCAGTCAAATTTTTTCCTTGACTTTTTTGTCAAATTTCTAACCCCCCCAGGTGTCTGCGGCCGACTGGCATCAACTGACGCAAATTTGAGCCAATTTTGATCCCTTTACGTTTTTGGTCAAATTTGTCAGGTCCGCGCCTGTCGAATGAATTAGAAAAACAAAAATCTCAGCCAAATTTCTTCCTTGACTTTTTTGTCAAATTTTTAAACCCCCTACGTGTCGGCAGCCGACTGGCATCAACTGACGCAAATTTGAGCCAATTTTGATCCTTTCACGTTTTTGGTCAAATTTTTCAGCCCCGCGGCTGTCGAATGAAGTAGAAAAACACAAATTTAAGCCAATTTTTTTTCTTTGACTTTTTGGTCAAATTTCATATCCCAGCGGATGTCGATGGCCGACTGGCCTCAATTGACTCAAATTTGAGCCAAATTTTGTTCCTTGACTTTTTGGTCCAATTTCTAACCACCGCGAGTGTCGACGGCCGACCGAAGTGGAAATACAAAAAGTTCTGCCAAATTTTTTTTCTTTCCTTTTTATTCAAATATCTAACTCCCATAGGTTGCAATGTACAACTGACATCAACTGACGCACATTTGAGCAAAATTCCTCAGAATGAGCCTGAAGGTGAAATTTTAATTTTCTGTTGCCGTGCTGGCAGATGTTCGAAAGTTTGGGAAGTGACTTCAATAGTTTCCCTCACAGGGTGGCTAGTCTGGGCCGCAGTTTCCTTGTGTCACTAAAATAGAGAACCCAAAAGGTTTCTGTATTGTTACCCTGTGAAGACTTGGGCAGTGGGCAGTGGGCAGAAGGTCTCTTTTCCAATCATGAAGAACAGACTTCTTCAGTGTCCATTGTCTCAGCTCACGTTCAGGATTTATTGGACTATTTTCCTAACTGTACATTATAATTTGACTGGTTTTCTCTGAGTTTAAAGATGGACATTTTCACTGACAGAGAAGCTGTTTGTTTCCAGTTTTCTTGCAAGTATTTTCCCCACACAGTGAATAAATAGTGGATGGCAACGATGAATCTGATTGTGTAGCTCTCACACAGAGTCTCCATCTGGTTTCCTAAGGGGTTATTCCACCATGTGTAATTATGACAAATACAACACTCAGCAACGTCTTCCCTTTCTACACTCATACACACACATGCGCACACACACACACACACAAACACATTTCCATGTGTGGAAAAAGAGGATGTTTCATTCAACAGTGCTCCATCACGGAGGGTCGCCCTCAATCCCGGAAAAGCAGTAAACTGGGTCATGAAAGAAAAACTGGTGCGTTGGTTTAATGCTGCAGCACATGTGGGCTGGTGGGATTCACACACTTACAGTGTAAATCGTGCAGAAAGAGAAATGACACGGATGATCATTACTTTCTTTGGTATATTTGAAAGCCAGATTCTGACTCTTAACCGTTGTCAAAAGTATTAATTAAAGTCACGTAGATATAGAAACATGACAAATCCATTTGTACACCTTATGTATGTATATGTGTGTGTATGTGTAAACCATTATATGGCACAGACATCTAATTACCAGCTTTGTTCCAGGCCTGCAGTGCATGCATGTATGAAATGAGCATATAAAGGCTAAATTTACACATGAGCTCACTGTATTTAAGTCGCTAATTGCCTCCTAATGACTAAAGGTTTGCCCGGAACTGTTGTGTCTCAAGCTCCGCTAATCGAAAGAGCAGGAAGTGGTGGCGTGTGTGTTTCAAAGCGAGCAAGGGAACAAGTCAGATGGAGAGAGGAGAGACAGAAAGAAAAGAAAATGACTGTCATTGTCTTTTTACAATGTTTGGAGCTATTGTTCACAGCAGATGTGCATTGCTATCAGTGACTGAGGGATCATTTATGATCTGAATTAGGTTCAGAGCGTGCAGTTGTGTTTGGGAGAAGAAATATAAGTGACATGCAAAGGAAAAACAGAGCATGATAAAGCTGACATTTTTAGCACAGATGTTACATGCAGGTGTATGAAAGGGATATGAAAGGTCAGCTCTGGCAGCCCTGTCTTGTACCAAAAGGTTGTCTGCATTTCTTTCAACATGACTGTTATTTCATTGTGAGCTGTTGGTTGTGCTACAATCCACAGCGCTCTCTCCTTTTAACACCTGAGTTACCTAAGACCCAAATATCTTTTCCCTCCTCTCCTCTTTTCTATCTGTCCACCCTTCAAGTCACATCACTCTCCTTTGTCACGCTCTCCACACCTTTGTCAGCCTCGTTCTCGCAGACTCACTCCCTGTTCTAATCAGTGCCTGTGGTGAATAATTCACTCTGGGCAGTGGGGACTGGAGCTGTTTGATTGGCAGCTTTATTCTCTTGACTCTTACATTATTAACACTCTTCCATTGGGAATTGTTGCTATGGCAAAGGCCATCACAGGCCAGAGGACAGTCAGCTGTTTAATTGACCAATCACCCCCACCTATAATCTCCTTTTTTCACCCCACCATCCTTGACTTGATTTCATGCATCCATCTCATTTTTAGTCACAAATGAGGTGAACAGATGAGGTTCAGATGGTATTTTGGTGGCGGTTTGTGAGGGCTTCATCAGCGTTCCTTTGTTAGCCACTTAGAACAGAATAGAATCAAATCTGATAGTGTTCGAGCATCTTTCATTGATGTTTTTCCTTCATTGTCACTTCCCAGCACCACAAAGGCACAGATAGCACAGTAAATATAATAAATAATAATAAAAGTAAAATAAAAATGTGGACAAAATACTAGTAGACAAGATGAACATTGTGATGTCATGTGATTGCAGCCAAAATTAAGTAGCTGCAACAAAACTTTTCCAATTCCAATTTCTAATTCCAATTTGGATTCAACTGTAGAAGGAATTTTTACATTCTCAACCTGTTGTGTTTCTCTCTCTCTGATGTGTTAGACACCATATTCCCCAGGTGTTCTGCCCTTTCGAGTGATTATGTAAATGAGGTCAGACAGAGTCATGACTGTCAGATACAACTCTGAGACCTCCATTTCATCACAAGTGTCTGAAATAACTTCCCGAAGAACAATCAGACTGTAGTTACTGCACCTTCAGACTTTATTTGTTTTAGACGCTGATCTGTTCTAACATAATCATGCATGGATGCGCAAAACCCCATACACACAAACATATTTATCATCACACACCAGACAGCCTCAAATGGAAGGATGAGTGGTGTGTAAATTGTAAGATGTGGTTGTAAGATGTTGAGAAATTGAGGTGGTGGAGAACAAAAAAGACATCGGTATTATCAAGATTGAGGACACCATGGCTGCCATACAACCAAGATTTAACTGGACCACAGCCAATTTATTTCAACTTCAATTCACACTGTCTCACAGCTCAGAGATGCCCAAAGAAGTCATCTGTCAAAGTGTGTAGTTCTGGGGGTTTGTGGTGAGTGAGTGTGCTGTTTGTGTGTATCTGTAGTTTGTTCTTGCGCTGACTGGTCCAGTTGGTCAGTCTGTCCACAGTCACAGTACTATTAGACCTTTACCCCTTTTTTATGGACAGCAGAACAAAACACCCGTACTATGACTTTATACGACGTTGTTGTCTTGGCTGGTCCTCTTTGCCCGTCCTTTCCACCTCTTTCTTTGGGTGGAAATAGAACTGGGTCTCGTGACAGAGGCTTAGAGTACAGCAGAGGTGAGTGAAAAGCACAGATGTAATGACATTGTAATCTCTGAATGATGCCATGGACAAAAATAGAGCAGTGGACTCATTATGTTCGAGCAAGATCATAAACTGGTTGGAAAGTTTTTATATTTATAGAAGTTGGCAGCTCTCCTATGATTCACAGGACTGAACTATTTGTTCAAACAGTCTTGTCATTAGTGATCTTCTCTGTTGAGATTGATTGAAACGATATGTGTTTACACACACATACATATGTGCCTGATTTTGTTGATTATGTGCTCTGCCAAACAGCCGTCAGCTCTTTATGTCATAAGAATTGGGCACTATCATCACAAAGTCCTCAAACAACTGAGAGGGGAAATGTTGTGTGACAAATTAAAGAGTGAAGAATCACAGGCACACAATGTAACAAATAATGGTTTAAAAAGCATCAGTAACAATTAATACATGGCTGATTCTGTTATTAAAACAACCAGGAAACCTTGAGGGTGAACAATTTCACCGTCAGTGAACACAAAGTTAAATTCAAATTATATGGCATCTAGAGTTTTTGGAAATGTTTAAACACGAAGAAAAATGGAAGAAAACTCACACATGGGTGCATATGGGCAGAAAAACACGCAGAGCATAACAGCATAGTGAAAAGTAGTAAATCAGTGGATGGTTAGATAGAAAGAAGAGGGAGGACGGAGGAGATCCCCGGAATGTTGAGGCCAGGGGTCTCAAACTTGGTTCCCTGAGGGCCACTGGAGGCTGAGTCTGGGTGAGGCTGGGCCAAATGAGGTATTCCACAAAAACAGCTTTGTTAAAAAAAATCCAATCTTCTCAAACAATATTATTAAGAGTTCTTTAACTCCCATGCGACATCCGCTGGATGGAAAACAAACAAGCAGTCTGGCGGAACAGCTAACTAAGACCCATATGATATGTTTCTATGGTGATGTCAAAATATATTCTTGTATATTATTTTGTGTTAGGGCGACATGGTGTTGCAGTGGTTGCCTCATAGCAAGAAGGTCCCTGGTTTGATTCCTGGGATCTTTCTGTGGAGTTTCTATGAGTTTGTGTATATATATATTTAGTGTTATTATCTGGTACTATTTTGACAGAACTATGACAGATATAGCATCCTACGAGGTGATGGCCAAAATTAATAGTGACAGGGAGGAAGACCGATTCTTAAGTGTGAGCCTGGAACTTGATATGAACTGAGGCGACGATATAGCTCTGACTAAATATTGTGTAAATTACTCTGTACTGACGTGTGTGTTGGTACCATATACCAGGGACCCACTGTAACCCCACCCAACGGAACTGTCTCAAAGTGTAAAATAAAAAGAAATAAAAACGTTAAAAAAAAATCTGGTACTGCTGTACCTGAAGTCTTTTTTGAGTTTTCTTTTGGAATTATGTCGCATCTGGTCGTGAATTCTGTGGTGCTACATGGTAAAAGTTTAAATATTTTAACTTTAAATGTCATTTGCATCTGCTGTTGCCAGGCTCTCCCAAGTTTCACCATGCCTCTTTCGTCTGCTAAAATGACATCTGTTTTGCTGGCTGCCGTTTTCCTGATTCCATGTGAATGCAACATAATACGGGCACAGCCATAGTTGTGAAACGTTTCTCTGCTTGCATCAAGCCCAGCCGATGACCCGTCCCCGTCCCCGGGAGCCATGTACCTGACTGTGATTGGTGGGTTCTTTCAGCTCCAGATCGCGCAACAAAGGGACCGTCCACACACAGCACAGCAAAGTGTCATTCACATAAAACCTGTGGGCCATACTAACATTAAACTTTGATATCAAGGTGGGGATCACACAATATCATCCCAGGGACCACAATAGGCCCACAGGCCACAAGTCTGAGACCCATGGTCTAGGCCTCCAGAAACATAACAAAGGAATGGTTTAGTGCGAGTCTGAGCCATTCATAAGTATAAGCTGTATAAAAAAAGGAACATAATATGGAGAAACTAGAAGATGGCTCAATGGAGACAATCTCAAAAGAGCTCAAAAGAGACTCTAGGAGCCACCGCGAAGCCTGAACTCAGGGAGCCTAGTGGTATGGTGGTCTACGAGCTCAGATTCATTAGCTCTTCGCTTTTCAGGCCTCTGTTGAGGAAGTGTCAGATTTTAAGTTCTATTCTGGATTCACCAGGGAGCCGCTGCTGATATGAGGGAGCCATTTATAGTAATAAGAGCAGCAGGTCCTTTCTCAATCGGTCAAGTATTAATCTGTATAGAAGCCAAAACGAATGAGTTGAAAATTAGCTGAGAATATTACCCGTTATTCTTTAACGGTACATAGTAATTGATCCTCTGTGACCTTTTATTTCAAAGTCATGTCATCTGTTGTTGTCTTTGTGTGAAATGCAGAGACATTTAAGTTTTTCTATAAGCCTGCGTTTTGACACATATATTTTGATATTTTTACTTTACTTTTGATATTTGGTAATAGCACTGGTTAGTGCTATTCCAGTGAGTCCATTAATCATTCTTTATTATTTTGGTTAGACTGAGGGATGATGAGTCTGATGAATGAGTGAGTGACAAGAAGAGAAATGAACACCATGAGCAAAACAGCTGAGTAGAAAAATAATAACACATTATCTGATTTGTATGTAAGTGAAGTTCCAGTGATAGTGGAGCATTTTTTATGGCTTAAGTTGTTTTTTCAAGAAAACCCCAAACATACCCATTAAATCATAAAGAAAATGTGACAGGAGAACAACATGCATCTATGATATAAGATGGGTGGGTGGAATATAAAACCAAGGTTATGATGTCATAGATAGGTGATGGTCAAATAGATTTGGAAACAAGTTGTTGCACATGATGTCTGGACCAGAGCAAAATACTTCTTAAGCAATTTAATTTGAGAAATCTGATTAAATCGATCTATAGATTGTTTGAATGTGAAGCACCTCAATCTTCCAAATATAGATTTATTCTGAGAACACTTTCCTTTCCACAGCACAGTCAGTCTACTACCGGTAGTCTGCAAGAATACAGATGTGTACAGCCACATCTTCCTGCTGGGACGCAGCAGGTCTGCCCATCTCTGACCTTCAAAGGTTATTCCGTGAATCGGTAAGCAGCTGAACTCACATGAAAAGCAATACACACACGAAAACATCCCTGGCAGACAAACTACAATTTTGAATTCCACATACAATTGTGAATTTCTCTTGGAGATGAAGAAAGTATACTCACAGATCAGCAGAGGTGCACAGATTCATTGAACAGTAACTTTGCAAACTTCACCAGATCATTATATTAAGACCTCCTATCATTTTACATGTAAGAGTGGAAAGTTTCACTAGAAAACTGATGCAAAGCTGCCAGTGTAAAATACATTTTCTCAATGACCTGTATAATTTACCTTAACCCAAATGTTGTGGATATGTGGAACTCGACACCGGACATTTATTTACTCCTTCCTGGACCTATTAACTTGTTTTTTTCTGACCTGAACTAAATAGTGCTGCAAACTATGTTGTGGTGGGAGAGGTTTTGGAAGTTAATTAGTCAACTCTTCAGAAATGATCAGAAAGGTGTACATGGGGGGGGGGGGTTGTATGTGTGCATGCGCATCAGCAAGCATCTTTTAATGAAGCATTGCCTCCTTCTGTGGTGTCCATGCTGGCTTTGAGAGGGCGTCGACCTCCCATGGAACCTGGAACCATCAATGGAACTCAAACCCCCCCCCCCCCCAAACACACACACACACACAACATTCGTTTCTCGTTTCATCTCTCTGAGTCATTCAGCGGGAGAAAGCTTCAGAGGAGAAGTATGAAAATGGTGCTATAATGGTGCCTATTGGAAAACTTTGTTCCCTGTCGTCCTCCATCATGCTTTCATACTGCATCAATCCTCCACTTTCTCTACAATATTGTATTTAATGATGGTTTCAGAGAACAAGAATGAGCAAGATCATATATGATATTGGTGTTGCACCAGGAGTAGTGTTGACATTTTTTTTTCCCAGATGTAATTATGGTTGTTTGTGTGAATGTGTTTAATCATTTGCTGTGTTTAGACAAACAACAGTGTGTTGTTTTTGGGGGAAAAATAAATGAATAAAATAAACTATTGTGGGCACATCATTTATCTACCAATGAGGTTATTAATATTAAATAATATTTAATCTTGTATGTATGTTGGAAGTGAACCGTGTCTGCCATTTAGAATAAATTCTGCATTCTGCCTTTGCCAGCAGCCATATGGACCAACTGCAGACACGGTGGCTTTCCTCAGCAGGGCTTTGGTGGACAAACATGGCAGAGCAGACGGACGCATGTCATGCAGAGGTAAACAGAAGACACCGATAGGTGCCAATATGTACTATTTATAGACATATTGCCTACACATATATCAAGAATCATATAATACATAATATCAACACTTGTCTCTTGTCCGTCAACGTCAAATAACGGAGACCCCAGCTGAAGATCCTCTTTCGTCTTACGTCAACATACATGGCACCCTTTGGTGTCCGTGTGAGCAGCACGGCTTGGAAATAACTGGAATGTTAACACATTCAAGTCAGCTCTCAGATTCGACATTTACACTGGAGTTGACGGACAGCCCACTGCATCTCCCACTGCAACGGAAACAGATGCCTTGTACGTCACTGTCAAACACACAGGGGGCCATGACAGGGTGTTTATATTTTATGAATTGTGATGTGAATACACTCAAAATACTGCATAGTTGCATTAAAGATTTTATTTTTTAATCTGACGCTATCTCTCCCCGTGTCTGCGTGGGTTCTCTCTGGATACGCCAGCTTCCTCCCAAATCCAAAAGCATGCTGAGGTTCATTGGTCACTCTAAATTATCCTTAGGTGTGTGTGTGTGTGTGTGTGTGTGTGTGTGTGTGTGTGAGTGTGTGTGAATCGTTGTCTGTCCTTCATGTGGCCCTGCGATGAGCTGACGACTTCTCCAGGGTGTACTCCGCCTTTTGCCTGTTGACAGCTGGGATTGGCTCCAGCACACCCGTCACCCGTAACCGTAATAAGCGGCAAAAAATGAATAAATGAATCTGACGCTATATTTCATTTCATCTTATTTTATCAAGTATCTCCAATAAATCTATCATCAAATAGTGGAAAAGGTATGTGATATGCAACATATCCGCTACCACCTGGAGGAAAGAGACTTGATGATTGAGCAGACAAAGACAGAAGTCTCCTCTAAGACAATGAGGAGAATTAAATAAAGGTGTTCATCAGGGAGGGTGCTGAGGACTCTGTGTGTTTTGTCTCCTTGGAGAGCAGAGACGTGATGAAGGCAGCTAGGAAAAGATTATATGGTGTGGAAAGAGATTTGTGGAGGTGAAAGACGTGGAGAGGGAGAGGATGATGTGAGAAATGAAGAGTGAGCGAGTCCTGAGGCCTTAATCCTGAGGCCACAGGAGGATGAGACTTCCCCTGGTCTTTGTCATACATCTGCCACCACAGAGAGGATACACAACCTGGTTTATGTTTTATAGACAAACGTGAAGAAGCAGCTGTTCCAACAACTGCACCATATTTTACTCACTGACAAAGACTGTTTCTTAGTTGGACCTAACTGGGTCAAATTAATTAATAGATAATCATCAAAGTAAAGTACAGTGTCCAGAGTATCAAATCAACACACAGTCCTCAACTTAATCAGCATAAGCCAGTTATTTTCTCCTGCACATTTGAAAGTTTTCCGTGTCCCAATTCAGTGGAATCAGAAGCTGCTGAGTTAAACAGGGATGCCCCCTCGCTAACCGTGCTGCAGCTGTTAGGCTCAGGTGGGAATTTATCTATTATGCATTCAAATCAACAGCTGTCACATTTAAGACACTCCAGTCATGTTGGAACTCTCTGGAAACTGACAAATGTCGCCCAAAAAACAAATTCTTCTCAGTGCAATCGGATTTGAGATGGTTGAGCAGTAAAGCAAAGCAGAAACTGGTGCATGTGTGGGTCTGCACACATCCCTCTAGCATGCCCACATTTGTTTATCTCTTTGATCCATCCGGCGTGCAGAGATCATCATCAGGCGCAAACAGTAACAGTGTGTGTAACAGTGACAACTAATCTATGGCCATGTTTCCTACTCCCCATCTGCCCTTCACCCCTGCTCATCCCTTTTCGATGTTGCTGGGGTTACAGCCAGTCAGGCTTTGTTCTACAGAGAGCTGTGATGTGGTTATGCTAATATGAGCAGTTGATTCATTCGTACACACACACAGGTGCTTTGTCCACATGGACCTCCTGACTGACAATATGACAGTGCTTTTAGCACAAAAAGAGGAATAAATATCCTGTTATCATATAAACCGTGGGCTGTACAATGTTCTATTATTTGTCATTGCATTAGCTAAATAAACCAGTTAACATAAATAATGTACTTGTGTTCTTTTTTCTTTTTTCACATGATATTCTCTCATAAATATATATAACAAAATGGAATTTACAAATGTAAACCTGTGGCAGAGTTCAATCAACATGTAAAAGAACTCACCTCATACAACAAATCATTTAAACACATTTATGACATGAAAGACAATTAAAGTTTCTGTGCTGCTCACAAGTCAGTGGCGTATCCAGATCGGTACTGACAGAAAGAGTAGACAGAGCTCCTCTTCATGATAAAGCTCATCTTTTATTTAGATCTAGATGTTCACAAGGGCTCACATATGTCATTACCATTTGATCCAGCTCTCTCCTTTGACTACCTCCTGTTTCGAGGGAATGACGCATCTTGTTCTTTGTGTCCCCAGCCGCAGCAAGGTCAGGCCTTAAAGAGGAATAAACTTGACAATACATTGAAAGTTCAACACAGATCTCATCCAATGTGGCTGCATGCAATATAAACAAAGGAGAACCAAAGAAATGTGCAAAATAAACAAAACAAGCTAAATAAATCAGTGGCTCAGCAGTGGAAATAGGTTTACTGACCTGACGAGATGACTGGAAATCATTTTTTGACACTTGACACTTGATGATGATTGATAATGAGACATTTGTGATTGACACGTTTAATTTTGTCTCACGGTGTCTCCATTCCTGCAGTGTAAACATGTGGCACATCCTTCGCAGAAGATCCACAACAATCCATTTCTCAAGTGCAACCAGATGTCCAAGATCTCAGCCAGGCAAAATGACCCACTTTCTCCTCACATGTTCTTTGGGCCTGTTTCAGTACGTTTCAGGCCACTTTGTAGTTTATGCCATTCAAGTGCAATGTCGCAAGGTAGCCCAATTTCATAGGTTAATAAGGGAGTTTGGGTGGCCCTATATTTAACTCAGAGAGTGGAAACACATTAAAAAGCCCTTTGGCTGTCTCCGAGCTTATTCCCCATGGACCAACTGACCCTTTTAATACAAGACTGCTTCAGTGTGGCCTCATTAAGAAAACAAGCACAAAACTGAATGTAGTGAAAAATGAAAAGCCACAGAGGTACTTACAGAGACATAGAATAAATGCTTTGCACACATTATACGAACATGGTTAATAATGTCCTTTTACCTTGAAAATATGTAAATGTGCTACTCAAAAAACACGTTATTGATTAATTGTTTTAATTAATTAAAATAAGTTGGATTAAATTTAGCTAAATATGTAAAAGTTGTTTCCTGTTCTTGATGCATAACAGACACTTCATTGACAAATTCATTAACAAAATAAAAACTTCAAATTAAAATGTTAATCGAGAATGTCAGTCAGCACAAATATCCACCACTACCCATTTATTTAAACCCACACACACACGCAGATACACACAAGTATTATGTTAAGTATATGTCAAGTATCAAGTATTATTTGTTACACAGTGCATAAAGACTTCCTACTGACTGCAGTTAGTCCTGGCCTGAGGACAGCCCCATGTGGACTCAATGTCTTCACCTCGAGGGCTGTCCTCGTTTCCTGTAACTTTGTAAAGACATTGACACATTATCAAGTTACAGAGAGAACCCCTCCAACCTTCCCCTACTGGCATACTGTGGAGGTCGCCTCACCAGCAGCTCATATTTGATGACGCATTTATATGTTGTTGTTTGTGACTTGTCTTCGTTCTAAAGGTCAGTATAAAGGCCAGATGCTCAAGGATTTTTACGTGGGAACAGAACCACCAAGTTCTGAAAAGTATCATTGTGTCAACAGATTTTGCAAACATAGATGAAGAACAGGATCATTTCCCTCTTCCACACACCTGTCAATGTCAACATTGTAGTCTCAATTGGCAGTCTGTCATTTCAAATGTTTTGTAGCAGCGAAACACCTTGAGGCGCAGCACAGTGTGCAGCACAAACTTTGCAGAATAGAAAAGTGGTAAAAGAATTCGAATTTACTGCTAGCTATTTTCTGCCTCAACACATCCTTATAAACTTACATGTAATGGCAAACAGACTAGCATAAACAGCATTATTGATCATGTGTTATTTACAGCTTCAAAATAGTGAACAGACAGTACAACTCCTCACTGGATGATATTAAGTTTCTTTTCTCTATTAAACCACTAGTAAATTGACTTGTCTAACAAGGTACAGATACCAAATTGCAAACAGTTGTTCTGAGTATTTCCCACCATTTGGGTCAACACCAAAATGAATGTTCAGCCCAGATGTCGTCAACATCTTCAGTCCACCATCAAGTCCAGCTGATTACACCCATAACTTCTGCCAGTGTTGAACCACGAGGGTTTAATTGTCCCAGATTAGACTCAGAATGTGTTTTATTGGAGAAGGAATGATGTAATTGTTCATACCTGGAGATTATTGCTGCCTCATAAATACTTGGGTAGAGATGTTCTTTGCTTATTTTGTAGTTTTGTTTGTTTGTCCATTGTTTCAGCACCTTGGACAGCAGACACCCCCTGGACATCAGTTAATCTTTGTAATTTAAGTAATTGGGCACATCAGATCAATAGCGGATGACTAATCTGGGATTTGAACACTGACAGACACTGTCTCTTCTTGTCAGAATTATTGATCTGCATATTTGTCATTATATTGATGTAACACTGACAGATGAATTGACATTAACAATTAATGTTAATGGCATTTGGGTTGACTTGTCAACAGTAATGCAGTGGTCTTTAGATTGATGGTTTTGCTCTATATATCTGGATGATTATCTTTGACTGATGAGTATGGGCAAAGTGGGTATCCTCTCCTTTGTGCTTTGGTTTTTGGCTGATGAGGGATTAAACTGTAAGTCGACAGAGGTGACTGGTGTGACTGCCTCCACTTCAGCACTGCACGACCAATACCGTAAGGCCCACTATCCAAACAATGGAATGTCAAACATGCCCACAGATAGGCATGTAATATGTGAAAGTAGCACAAAGCTGCTCACATTCTCCACCACAGCACCCAGGTGCTTGAACTGTTGCCCTTTTGACAGTCACCATACTGGTCCTTACATGTAGTGAGCTTTAACATATAATTCACCATAGCATGGTTTCTTTCAGGCATTTTATGAATGCAGTTGTTGTTACACTATGGTTGTAGTCACGCTCACTTTAAGTTATTAGTCGCAAATGACATAGTAGGTGGGGGCGGTGTGTTTGCTTATGTACCGCGCCATTTTGTATGCCCTTGCTGATCAAAGAGGAAACGACACACAGGCCTGCTATTTCCACACTGGTGACCCTAACGTTCGTGTGCAGCAAACAAATGACCATGAACACTGTTGCTCTCAAACTCCCTGAATTCTGGGAATCATTGTGTCAGATTGGTTCGCGCAGACAGTCCGCTTAAT
>CAAKHB010002818.1:0-10038 GCA_901007665.1 Aeoliscus strigatus | reverse complement strand
CCTCAAACACCATGAATGAAGTGTGGAGATGACACTGTTCACATTTCCTTTACTGAACCACATGTATGGAAAGTGTCTCGTGAAGACAATTAACTCATCTTTTAAATCAGTGAGGTCTCAGGTGACTTGGTGGACCACCGACAGACGGTGTTTCTGATCAGTCGCTCCACATCTCCCACTGAATAAAGGAAACGGCCCGTGTCAAAGAACCTCAGGGCGATGTATACTGTCTGTGGTCCAGGGCGTGAGAATCGGTCAAATTCGGTCAAATTTAACGGGTCAGACTGGTCCCAGAAGATTCGTTCACTCCGTAACTCTCTCCTCACCACCTGTCTTACGTGGAGGAATGGGCAGGTCATTGTTTATCCCGACATCTGATTGGCCAGTGGGTGGTTCTTCTCACGGGATCAGATTCAATCCAGACAGTTATCCTGCTCCGGAGCAGGATAGTTTTATAGATAGTAAATTACCATGGAGACAGGTCTGGATAAAACGAAATCCGGCTTCGTGGTACCGAAGATCCAGGTTCAACCCTGAACTTATCTCGCTAAAACCAAAATCCTGCTTCGTGGTACAGGTCCCTGGACTCGTAAAGTCCAAATAAGTCAGGAGCTGCAGCTAATCTCAATGTGAAATCATGGAGGGATTTTCTCCCAGCGCCACCGCCTCACACATCGCTCCTGGGTCGACCCAGGACACAGATTCTGTTCCTGTGATACTTAGCTCGAAGCTGAAGACAAATGTGCAGGTCCTGAAGCATTTCTAAGTAATGAGTGAGGCGATGTGAGCAGGACCTGCTTATCTGTCCCAGCTATGTGTACGTGTTAGACACTGGAGACACTCTCTTGTAGTTTTTTAACAGTTCCTCGCCTTGCTTCTCTTTCCCCATGTGGTCTTTCCTAGGCTTGTGCTCGTAGTCACTGTGCTCTGTTACCTTTGGAACAAACCTGGTGCTCGTCTGCCAGTAATCCACTTACTGTTGTCTCACAGCACTGCTGGTTGAACTAACCTGTGCGTCAGACTTCTGGCGACAATTGAAAGTGTTTCAGCGTGAAGACAGCCACCTGCTGGAAGACAGGAAGAGTGCTCCTCTGTCGTGCAGTCCTCACTTCATGTGTAGCTTTATCCAAAACATTTGAAACTGAATATACTTCTCTATTTGTGATGGGACTGGATGACAGATGAGTTATGTTCCTCTCCTGTTTGTAATTCCGCTGTCTTTTGTCTCCTGTGTGTTGTCTCAGACGCAGTGGATCTGGGTTCCCCGGACGAGCTGATGGATATTTCAGAGGTGGATGAAGGGGTGTGGCCAATCGGGGCAGGGACCGATGTGACAGCACCCACCATAACGCTCAGCAACAGTGTCACCACATTAAACTTGGGGGCCAAGGCCATGAAGAAGTGTCGGCTCGGTGGGCGCAGCAGCAAGGACAAGGACAAAGAGCCGCTGACAATGGGACGGGAGGCCAGCGAGAGCACAGAGTTGTCCATCAAACGACTGACGCTCACCTCCAGCCAGTCGGTGCCCAAGGCCGGAGCTCTCACCAGCCTGACGCGCACCGCCAGTGCTGTCTTCTCCCGCTCCTTTGAGCACGTGGCGAGCACTGCTGCTGCCGCCGCCGCCCCCTCCAGCAACCACACCGTTTCCGAGGCCAGTCGCTATTCGTGCAGCCTTCAGGAGGAGGGGGTGGGTTACCTGCTCCCTGGGCCCAACCACACGCAGCGCTCCCCCAGCATCAGCCTGCACCTGGGCTCCCACCTCTGAACCCTCTGTGACTGTCTGACTACATGAACCCCTGTTTCTGATTCTGTGAACTCAGACCCTGTGACCTGGAACTCCAAGCCATGCTGAGCACACGGACCACACAGACATGCACACACATGTATTGTCTTTGTTTTGTTGTTGTTGTTCCGTGCTGTCGGCCGCTCCGCTCCATCAGAAACTGAACCCGTTCATCTCCAGGCGTGATGGCTTCACTGCATTCAGTTTTACACCCCCACCCAGAAAAGTACAACTGCGTTCACCACCTCAGCATGGCTCCATACCTCCATCCATCCTTTCTTTCTCCCGATGACTGGTGTGAGTCGTACAGTTATTCTGAGACTAAAGCTGCTCAGTGATGAGGTGAATAACATAACAGTTCCAGTGTTTCTTAAAGAAAACAAGCCCCTTTCCAGCAGCAATACAAATCGTTGCTTTCTAGTATTTCTCTGAGTGAAGGGAAAACCATCCTCTGGCAGTCTGGTCTCTTTTCTCGTCAGTTTCAGCAGTGCTGTGTGGTGCTTCTGGAAACCTGCATTCTTCCCTTGAATAAGAACCATGTTTACAATCACAGTGTTTGTTCACAAAGAACATGAAGAAGCAATAGTTGAGTCCACTACTGTCCCTTCAGCACTTTCCTGAGCTGCTGCGCATTTAGCAAGAAATGAATGGAGCTTCTCAAAAATGAAAAAGAAAAAATGTTCTGTGTGATTTCTGATTTTGCACTTGAATAGCAAAGAGTTCTAATCAGCTTTGGTGTTTTCTTACAGTGACCTGCAGATTTTTGATTCTGGTGTTTTGCTTTGTTGTGAGCGTGAACCTTCAGTGAAACCTCCAGTAAATTTCATGAGTATCGACCAAATGTTCCTCGTTGGTGGAAATGTGTGTGAGTCTTTTCTAACGCTGCCGTCATTCCAGCTGTTTCTGTCACATGTTCCCTGTGTTTCTCCTCGCTCACATCATCATCATCATGAAATGAGCGCATGCCGTCATAACAAAGAAAAGAACCCATCAGCTGCAGTCGATGTCCCCAGCACCCCGAAGAAAACCTGTATGTTACTGTCAGTGTTTTGAGCTGTTGAGTGTCCGTAGCTCGGTGGGGCGCTAACAATCATGGTGTTTCTGAGTGGGTTCACAGGATGTTAGTGTTTACGTCGTTCTCTTTCACTGACGCTGGTTTCTGTTGGCCTTTTTATGTGTGATCATGTGTAACTCACTGCTACAACGTCTGGGAATAAAGTGTTTCTATTCTTCATTTCCTAAAATGACTTTTCTCCTTGTTTGCGTCTGAAAGTCCAAAATAATGATTACAGGACATAAACTTAGACATTAGCTAGGAATGTGATCGATCTATCATATAGATGTGTGTGTGTGTCTCTATATAGATATTAGCCATATCAATCTAAGTTGAAGTCCTGTAATACCGCAGTATATGTATTAATGGTTTATTCCACTAGGTGGCGACGTGCAATATTCAGTCCTCCGCGTTGCTCCTCGTGTTTCCAGTTCCGTGTCCTTGGCGGCAGAAGAAGACGTAAACATGGCTAAACTGAGCAAAGAGACGAAACAACGACTGCAGCAGCTGTTCCAGTGCGGACAGTTCGTCATCCGATGGGGCTTCATTCCAACCGTCCTCTACCTGGGTCAGTGAGCGCCCGGGGGGGGAGACACCCCCTATGGTAGCGCGTTAGCTTAGCGCGATAGCTTAGCGCGTTAGCTTAGCCTTCGTCCCAGTCAGTCTGTTCATGTGTTGCTGTCTGGAGATTTGAGAGAAAACACTCGATTCGAGGGCGACTCGGTGGTGCTCTGCCTGTGTCCGTGTGGGTTCTCTCCGGGGCTCCGGCTTCCTCTCACCTCCTAAAGCATGCTGACGAACAAACAGTCGATTCGTTTATGACCGTTTAATACATCCTCACTGTACATTTGGAGGTAACCAGTGTTCGCCTGTATGTGTCCATCATATATGCATCTTTCCTGAGCTGATGGCACCATAGCTCCCGCTCCACATGCGCTAACTTGCTCACGATAACAATGGCAGCTCAGCTGCTGAATATGATGTCAGATGTTCATTCATCCACACAAATATCTCCTATATAACAGTCATCTGTTGACACATTCTCATATAAATCACTTTAAAGGTAGTAGATGGAGTTGTCAGCTCAAGTACGAGGTGTTTATTTTCTGTGGGAGCAGATGAGGAAGTATGTGAGGGAATCTCTTAATTTCACTGAATTCACAGAAACCTACGCACCAGATGACTACGAACCTTTTCCACTGCTCATTCCTGTTTTCAGTGAAATACTGAGTCATCTTTGCAGTGTCAGATAATGTGTCAGGCAGACACAAGGTGTACTGCTGGGGTGGTGAAACTTTTTTCACTGAGGGCCACATACACAATTATATACACAGGGCTGGGACACTTACCAGGGGTGAGCTACATAGCCTCACCTGTGAAAAATCAATGAAGAGCTGTTTGTGAAAAAGGGCCTTCATCAGTTTTCAATGAATGGATTCTGAATGATTTATTCAGAAAAGGTTTTGGGAGCTCATTCTCAGAACAGCAGCCTCAGATTTCCTGTGAATCAAGATGGTGCAGCGTGTGTGCTGTGTGCAGTGACGTGTACTGTGTGTTAATAAGAAACACACATTTAAGAAAGTGGTGCGCAAGAGCAGAGTACTGACCAAGCAGATATTTGTCACGTGTACCTGCATCCTAGTTATGTGCGACACATGTGTGACACTTTGTAATTGAACTCAGCTAAAATGGGGACGGCGTTGTCTCAGTGGCAGCAGTGATGCTGCGCTTTGGACTGAAGGACGGCTGTCAGGTCAGGGGTCAACTTCATGGTTGACATGCAGACGACATCACGGAGATGGGTGTCACTCGTCTTGGTTCTCAGTCTGCCTTTAAACCTGGTAACCTGTGGTACATCTTTTCTGTGATTGTCTTTATTGGTGGAGCAGCGACTATGGCCAACAGTAGCCCCCCCTAGTGTTAAAACTAAAAAGTGCAATACACTCAGGATTCATTTATGACATTTCATTCATGCCAATTATAAATGGACATTTGATGTAATTTGGACAACCCTGGTCCACTGGGTCCACTTGTTTCATAGTGACACCGTAAACCTTTGTTTTTTTTCTTTTTGACAGGTTTCAAACGTGGAGCAGATCCAGGAATGCCTGAACCCACAGTCCTGAGGTAGGCACCGATCCCGACGACGGCGTTTGGGTGTGGATGTCACGTGGAAGGGCGTATGATGACACTGCCTTAACGCTTGACAGCAGAGGGAGATGGTTTTAGTTTGTCCTCAGACATTTGTCATTGACTATCAGTCTCTGATTTCTGTGGTCTTTTCATTTTAAGGGACAGACAGATTTCAAAGAAACACGTCATATAAAAGTGATTCATTTGCATGCAATTGAAGGAAAGAAGTGTTTGATCGTACAAGCAGCCAGAGTTTTGGTTACCATCAATGAACTTACTGATCAGTTGAACTTCTGACCT
This sequence comes from Aeoliscus strigatus, assembly GCA_901007665.1. Lineage (NCBI taxonomy): Eukaryota > Metazoa > Chordata > Actinopteri > Syngnathiformes > Centriscidae > Aeoliscus > Aeoliscus strigatus. The sequence continues at coordinate 4,768 of CAAKHB010002818.1, read as the reverse complement.
CTACCGTCCACCCAGACAATTTTGTTTTCCATGAAAAGTCACACTTAGAAAATATAGTCAAGACAGTGACAAGGTTAGAAATAACTTTTATTTGAAATAATAATGTTAAAGAATGCTTCATTTGCAGCAATTACAGCATCGCCGACCTTTGGCATTCTAGCTGTTCATTTGTTGAGGTCATCTGGAGAACCCCACACTTCTAGAAGCACCTCCCACCCGTTGGATTGGCTTGATGGGCTCTGGTTGTGTACCATACGGTCAGCTCAATGGGGCTGAGATCTGGTGACTGATAGAGTACCAGCTGCCTGCTTCTTGTGTAACTTGGAGGTGTGCTTTGGGTCATTGTCCTGTTGTAGGATGAAACTGGCTCCAGTCGAGCGCTGTCCACAGGCTCTGGTGTGGCATTGCAAAATGCACCAAAGCCACCCCACACCATCACGTTAACTCCACCGTGCCTCACAGATGGCGTCAGGCCCTCTTCCAGCATCTTGTCAGTTGTTCTGCGTCTCACAAATGTTCTTCTGTGTGATGCCAACACCTCAAACGTCGATTGGTCTGTCCATAACACTCTTTTCCAGTCTTCCTCTGTCCAATGTCTGTGTTCTTTTGCCCATATCAATCTTTTCCTTTTATTGACAGTCTCAGATATGGCCTTTTTCTTTGACACTCTGCATCCCAGAGTCTCCTCTTCACTGTAGACCTTGACCCTGGCGTTTTGCAGGTACTGTTTAACGAAGCTGCCAGTTGAGGACCTGTGAGGCGTCTGTTGGTCAAACTAGAGACTCCAGTGTACTTATCTTGTTGCTCAGTTGTGCAGCGGGACCCCCCACTTCTCTTTCTACTCTGGTCAAAGCCTGTGCTGTTCTCTGAAGGGAGTAGAACACACTGTTGTAGGAAATCGTCAGTTTCTTGGCAGTTTCTAAGAACAAGAATAGACTGTCAAGTTTCACATGAAAGTTCTCTTTTTCTGGCCATTTGGAGAGTTTAATCAAAACCACAAATGTGATGCTCCAGATACTCAACTAGCTCAAAGGAATATGGACCAAAGTCACATCACCTGATATATTTAGGCTGAATACAGATATATATCCTGATATTTTTTCCACTAAGTGAGAGCAAATGTTAAAACGTCAGAGCCTAATATGACATGTCACTAGTAGTTCACTGACACTGTTTCAGTCAACAGTTAGAAAATGGAATGAATAAATAACAAACAGGTTTCAGGAGAAGTGACTGAGCAGAGTTCAACCAATCAGAAACAAGAGCATCCAGACTCTCCATACCAGGATGAGCAGAAACACACTCCCTCCAACACGGCGTCTACTGGCGGTTGGTAGACGTTCTTCTGGTGACAGAACTTGTTGATTCCTCGTCGTGGTCTCATTGAACACACACTGTGTCCGTGCATGAAGCACAGACCAGTGGTGCCAACCCCTCCGTGAGGAAAGCCTCTATACTGAGACGTCACTTAGCAACTTATCAGTCATCAGCCAACTTGTGTACTTGCCAATCTGTGTTGTGGACGCCGTAGGAGAGAAGAAGAACATGGAGCGGAGATCAAAACTGAAATCAACTTGGAAAACAAACAGAACCGACAGTTGGTCCATTGGTGGTTCTGTCTGCTCTGGAACCAGCCGTGGGTTAGCAGCGCTTCATCTTTCAGTGTGGATTCAGAGCGGTGGGGGGGTTCTGCTGTCTGCAGCAGGGACCGATGCGAGCTGACTGCCTGTGAGAGGGGAGGGGTTCACGCAGCACCCACTGACCCCTGAGAACAGACAGGAACTGTGGAGCGATACGTGCTGTCGACTCTCCACCAGAGAAGTCCCTTTGATTTGTCTCTTTCATGAAAAAAAGTCATTGGGGGGTCTGAAAAGTCTCTAAATATAACAAATAATCTCTAAGTTGACAACACTGTCACCAACGTTTCTGTTCTGTCAGGTTACAATGTTTATCAGCCTTGTCGGCCATCTTGTCCTGCTCAGTCTCTCTTCTCTCACTCAACACTTGCACCGTGTTCTACATTGTTTGTGTCGCAGCCAGAACACGTTTTCTGCCCTTCTCCCCTCTGTAATGAAAGAGGATGGACGTGGGGGCCAGAGACCGACGACCCTTGCAGCGCAGGTCTAATTCCATATAACATTCAAAAACTTCTAGATATATTTTAAATATTCAGTGATGAACTAATTCAGAGAAGGCTTGGGAGAACGTCCTCAGAAGAAACGTCAGCTGGACCAGAGAACACCCTCCCCACAGTCAACCCCTGAAGTGGAAGCGTCTAGGACAGCTTCACACCACAGAGGACGGGGTCTGGGACAAGAACCTCCTTCCCTTCAAGTCAACAAAGACTGACAAAGGCCGTGAAGGTCGCGGCAGGTCTACGGTCGACAGTCTGCACACGGACCACTCTCATAGAGGACTTTTTTTTTGCCACAGACCGGTCTTCAGGGTGCGGTGGATGAACACAACCAAATAAAACGGTCCCAGCGGAGTGAAAACAAACATGTAATAATCCATCTGATTTGTGTCGCCGCGTGCTTGAGGATCAAACACTTATTTCCTTCAATCACGTGCAAAGTAACGTTTATGGGATGGTTTTTTTTTGTTTTCTTTGTCCATTACAATGAAATGACCATAGAAATTAGACGCTGAACATTTCTTTGGTACAATATTCCATTTGTCATGATATGGTGTTAAAACCTAGCTGCATCTTATTCCAAGGTATGACTCCATCTTATGACATGAACAAAGTTCCAGAGAAACGTTGCATCAGAATTCACATGAACGTTGAAAACCTCTTAGTCAGACAACAGCAGGAACTGGGTTTGGTTCGTACCTATGACACAGACATCCTGCAGGGTCACAGGCCATGAATGTAGAATACGTCCAGAGTGTTGATGTGATTCTAAAAGTTAGGAGCACAACTGACCTGTTTCTAAATTCTGTGTGTGTGTGTGTTTCTCCAGTTTGCTGTGGGGTTGACAAACACTGGAAATCTCCTCAGGACCAAGTGATGCAACTGTCGACGAAACTAAATGTTGTATTTCACATTCATCCAATCACAAGTGACATTTGAATATTCATGTGCTCAGAGGAACGACATATTTATTTGAAGCTTGTTTTCCCTGTTTGTAAATGAACATGTCTGAATACAAATTCCCCCACAAATGTACCTCTGGTCTTGTTTTGAACTGGTTGCTGGAAGTGATGAGTCAGTAAGTGAGAAGTTAGGATGAGATATTAACGTGCAGACAGTTTAAGAGTGGTTAAAAAGGAGAAGTTGTGGCTTATGTCCTGGAGAACAATTATATTATTTGACCAAACACGTTGACCTCAGATGGAGTTAAAATCAGCCAACGAGCCAGCGACGATACTCAGTGTCTGAGGGTTACAACATTCATATTGCGTACCAGAGTAAATTCCTGCTAAACTTCTAGAAACTTTCCATGGGAAGTTCAGCTGTGGAATACAGGAATTGTTATTAATATTCAGTGAGCTAGCTACATGTACGTGTACCGTATTAAAACAAAAAAGTCCATTGGTTCTTGTGATGTTGGGCGACACAGAGAAGATTGAAGTGAATAATGACTGGCCCAAAGACAGGAATCATGATGTCATCCTGAGGCCTCTGACGACAAGGGTGTCCTTGAATCCCAGTGCTCCCTTTGCTGAACCTATGACGTGAACGACCTGCGTGCAGCAAAGTGCAGACCACAACGTGGCATCTGCAGTGTGTGTGATTCACCAGCGATAAAGGAATACGAAGACCCCGGCGGACCAGGGGCCTGGACACACACAGCAGGGGGCTGAAAACCGGCGTACGTCACTTTCTACACAAAGTTAGTGACACACCTGGTTGGAAGGAGGAGGACAGGTGATTTGATGCCTCTCACATACGTAATAAAACTCCTTATCTGTTTCATTCATTCATTCATTTCATTTTCTGACTAGGTTGTTTAACAAAATATTAGACAGTAACAAGATGCCTGATGAGTGGAGGAAGAGTGTTCTGGTACCAATTTATAAGAAGGGTGATGTACAGAGTTGTAGTAACTACAGAGGGATAAAGTTGATGAGCCATACCATGAAGGTTTGGGAAAGAGTAGTTGAAGCCAGGTTGAGACAGGAAGTGGAGATTTGTGAACAGCAATATGGTTTCATGCCTAGAAAGAGCACCACAGATGCAATATTTGCACTGAGGATGCTGATGGAGAAGTACAGAGAAGGTAGGAAGGAGCTGCATTGTGTTTTTGTAGATTTAGAGAAGGCATATGACAGGGTGCCAAGAGAGGAATTGTGGTTTTGTATGAGGAAGTCAGGAGTGGCAGAGAAGTATGTTGGCTTGGTGCAGGACATGTATGAAGGTAGTCGAACAGTGGTGAGGTGTGCTGTTGGAAGGACAGAAGACTTCAAGGTAGAGGTAGGACTGCATCAAGGATCGGCCCTGAGCCCCTTCTTGTTTGCTTTGGTTATGGATAGGTTGACAGATGAGGTCAGACAGGAGTCTCCCTGGACTATGATGTTTGCAGATGACATTGTGATCTGTAGTGAGAGTAGGCAGCAGTTGGAAGAGAACCTAGAAAGGTGGAGGTTTGCTCTAGAGAGAAGAGGAATGAAGGTCAGTCGTAGCAAGACAGAGTATATGTTTTTACCCTTCTTACTGTGTGTGAGTGGATCCTGCGTGTTCTTTTAATGAAGCGATAGGAGAAGATATTTGGGCATAAATCAGTTTTATTCTATCAGTAAAAATGTAGTAAACAGAGCTCTGGGC
>CAAKHB010002815.1:3236-23745 GCA_901007665.1 Aeoliscus strigatus | reverse complement strand
TCTGCCTGCTCGTCAGGGACAGGGGGAGCGTCCGCATTTTTAGCGTGAGAAACGTACATCCTATCGACAAGCCGTTTTTTTCGTCTGCATCAGAGGAGGTAGACCTATCCGACGGTATTTGTGAATATTTTTTGTTCATGGATACAAATTTTTTATAGATTTTAGTTTAGGCCACAACGTGTATTGTAAGCCGCTTTCGAGCCCGTAGCGTGCGAACCGTACGTCGTATAAACACCATTTCATTTTTCCTGGCTTCAGCGGAAGCAGACCTTTCCAACGATATAAAATTTATTGATTTTTTTTGAGGATGGGGCTTTGGGCAAATTGCAAGTTTGTTCCGGAACATTTTTTTGACGGAAAAAGTTGCTGTAGCGTGAAAACGAAAAGACGTGACGCTTTGCAAATTACACATGTTAAAGGGGACACAGAGCACTACAACATAGTAAAATTTCAAGTCAATCGATCAAACGCAGAGGACACAGCGAGACGTGTAAAATAGCTCCCATTCATTTTCTATGGCAAAAAATCGTGCACGTTTTCGTGCATATTTCGTAATCCGTGCGGATCTGACGAACGCTGCGTGACTAGTAGCGTGCCGAAAAAGTGGACTGGACTGCGGCAGACCCACTAATAATAATAATAATAATAAAAAGATCTTTTCAGTGTCTTTCAGTTTTCACAGGTGGCGCCAAAGTCTATGATGCTGATTGTTACCTCCACCAAGGAGGTCGACTGACATTTGCAGTGAATTCAGTCAAACCTCAGTAGTGGTCTGAGCTGTGAAAGGATTTACTCGACTGAGGCATCATAACACTTGTCAGGATGTGACAATCGATAGCTCATGATCTTTTCCAGAGCCAGTGAACTGGTGATTTAAGGCACACAGTTCATTCATTCATGCTTTTGGGGGTGGGAGGAAGCTGGACACACAGAAAGAGCCAGGGCAGGAATCAAATCTTCTCGCTCCACCATGTTAATTTAACATGGTTAACCGGTTAATCTAATAACGGGCAACAATGATTTGGAAAGCTGAGTCATTTGCTCGTTTTCATGGATTTGAGGATGATTATGAAAAAGTTTTTTGTCTCGCAGGGGAGTGAATATCAATTAAAAAAAAGACAAAACATCCCTGTACCAGCCCACAGAGGATGTCGACTACAGTAGTATGTTGGAGTGAAATGATTGAAAGCATCATTTAACATTTTAGATCAAACACCTGGTGTTCCAGGAACATCAGGGAGAACCAGAGAGGAAATTCACACTTTCTCTTCAAATGTAAATATGCCCAGTTCATCTGTTTGGTGACCGATCAATGCGCAAACAAATGTAGAATACCTGTTACTAATATCCAGCCTGATAACAATTAACCACCTATGACACAGAGGTTAAAGGTGGTTCATAATGGTTCACAGGGGATGAAATATTAAATCATAAAATGAATAAATCATCAGTTGTAAAATCTATTACCGGAAAAAAGTCAGACTTGGTCTGGTTGAAATAAAAGAAAAACAAGTATTCAAACAGCCTCACAGCCAGAGTGCGTGTCACTGGAATAAAACTAAAAACTAAACTAAAACTAAGAAACTAAAACTAAAAAAAACAACAATATTTAACATCTTCTCACCTGTGTCACGTTTGTAACTGTAACTCCATGAAATTCAGCAGAAATTTCATTCTTACCTGTGTCTTCCTTCTCGTTTCTTTCCTCTGTATTTCAGTTCCTCCATCCTGCTTGTCTTCTTTTGTTTTGTCCCAGAAAGAGAAAAACATCCAAACAGGCTTGTTGCTGTTGTTCATGTAAGGCAAATTACAGACATCGGCTCAGTTAAAGACAGTTTGAGATGAGAGGAACATTGACGTTTTACCTTGATTCTCTGCCAATTGTGCTTTCGATGAGGTATTTCTCTTGTGGCAGCGGTTCTCGTCCAATGTGTTTCCAAAGTGACGTCCCCCTCAGTTAAACGTGGATCCACAGTAAAGTGAAGTAAAATTGACAAAATGTAGTCCCATGTTATGTCATTTTGAAAAAAAAGAAATCACAGTGTCAATGCTGCCAGTCTGACAGTTAGCTGGTCCTGTGTTCGCCTGCTTGTTGACCTCAACACGTGAAATGTGTGTGTGTGTGTGTGAGTGAGAGAGAGAGGCATTAACAGGAATACTGTACTGCACCCGCCCAGCATGACTGTGTCTGACAAAACTGTCAAATCACGTTATCTAACTATTTTTATGAAGGAGGGCAATAAAAAGGTACAAGGATCATGTAGACACACACACACACACACACACACACACACCCCGACATACAAAGTGCAGTGACAGTAGTGTGACAGTTGTACCACATGTATCACATGTACAAGAAATACTGCATCTATCTGTTGACACTGTTAATATAAACACACACACACACACACTTCCCAGTGTATTACGTTACATGTTAATTGTGAAGTTATTTGTGAATCATGAAATGATAAAATGTCTCCGTCTGTCTGTTATCTCACTGTGGGTTGTAAATCAGTGGTAGCGCCATGGAAACGGTTTCCAGAACATAAACATGCACTTAATAGAAAGTACACGTGATTGTTTAGTACGAAAACAGCACTGTTCTAATGAGAGAATCATTTTTCTTTCTTGTCATACCTGGTTGTTTGTTTGCAGCAATTCACATTTTGTCCTAGAAAACATTTTCCCCCAAGGAAGATAAAGAAAGAAACCTTGACCTCGGTTCGACCACATCAGCGACGTGCATTCACTCAGCAAGCAAAAGTGGCGCAAGTCAGACATTTTCTTGTCCACCAGACTCTGGCCATTTTGCTCCTAAATCCGATACATATCTGGTGTTTTTCAAAGCGACCTCAGTCTGAACCGTCATACACATACGTCTGCACATGAAACACACGTGAAATAGGTCCTTATGAGGCTGGACACCTGTCAAACACTGAACACCGAACCTATTCAACCACTGTTAAAAACATGTATGGTTGTAATGTCTAATCTTCTATACCATATATATCACACTCTTACAATATCTGTCATGAGTCAGTCGTGAGGGGTGTGTGTGCTCGTTTGTAACCTCAACCACGTCAAAACGTCCTTCCCGTCAGACCATAGACGACTGTTTTGGTATGTGAATGTTACAGCTTCTGGTCCAAGAATGGTTCCAGTTCCCCCTGTATCACATGAACATCCATACAAAAACGTTGTCTTTTTACAAAGAAGCATGGAGGACAGAAGAAACATCAGTTCAACAGGCAGGACACGCGCCACACACACACACACACACACACACACTGATTGACTGAATACACAAGTGAGTGAAAAAAGGCTCAGAACTCCTCCAATAAGACACACACCAAGACAGGAAGTACTTCCGAACAGCTGGAAGTCCAGAAAAAGTCCAGCAAAGATTTATTGTGCGACTGCAGCCACTGGGTGTCACTGCTGAGCTTTCACTAATGTGTGTGTGTGTGTGTACAGTTTGTGTGTCTCAATCATTCTGTGCAGTACATTTGCAGCGCAGCTGTGTGTGTATTTGCACGTATGGAGCTGTGTCCGTGCGTCAGTGTGAACGTCGCTGCGCCTCTGGCACGTTGTGGACCTTGGACGATGCTCCGTCAATGCATAACAAGCTGACATATGTTCACCTGGGTCAGCGATCAGGTGCTCGGGTAGGAAGGATGGCCATGTCGTTCTCTTTTGGACGCGCACATCATTTCCAGGCTTCAGATGTGAAAGCGACTCGTGTCAGACGAGAGTCTGGTGTCTCCCGTCCTCATTTACGAAGCGCTGATGTCACCGAGGGCGAAAGCCAATCACAGCTGTTGCCTGTCAGATCTCAGGGAGGGTCAGAAAAACATCACCTCTGCCTCGGGTTTGGACACTGAAATGTTGAGACGATAATTAGGAGGCTGATGGCTGACGAGCAAAACCTCGGGTCTGAAAACTAAAGAAATACAGTACATGTTGTTTCCTGGCAGAGAATGTGTTATGTGTTACCCACTACATAATACACATGTATTTAGACTATATTATTATAGTATGTGCTGACAATAACGACTACTCGCAGGGTGCAGAGGAGGTTTCTCCACTTTTACTGGATCATTTTGCAGTCAAGTTGCTTTTTTCCCCCCAGCTCACTAGCACGCAGAAAAATATGGATTCAGAGTGAAACAGGGAAGAGTGATGGTAAATAAAGACACATTTAACAAGCCAATGACACGTAGATGCTGTTTAAGAAGACCGATGTCCTAATAAATCCAAAGCAGGTTGAGTTTGTCTGAAAACCAGCCAAGAGTCCTCAGCCAGCAGAGGATCCCGGCTCACGGCGGTAAACTGGACGATGAGACAAACATTTCACCTCGAACCGTGTGGATTCAGCAGAGTGGAGTGAGACTGATGTGACATGACAAATGGACAAAAACGATTGAAGAATTAGTTGAAGAATGAATTGAGAGTTGTCATCTTAACATGAACCCTGACCTTTAACTGACCTTATCTTAACCACCGAGCAACACGTTTTCATCCTAGAAATTAGTTATTGGTTTATAATAATGATGAACGTTCATCAGTGTATGTCCCCACAACACGAGTGACTCTCTCTCTCTCTCTCTCTCTCTCTGTCTCTCTGTCTCTCTGTCTCTCTCCATTTTTTGTGAAGACGTAAATGTTTGTTTCATCCACCACTCGTCCATCATACATGTGAATGCAGCAGACTCATCGACTGGCAGATCCAGTGTTCAGTCCTGGCAGAACGGCAAAAAGATGAAACTGTCATTACCCAGGGCACTTTCTGTGCTGTTAATTGGATGTGGATTGGAGGTAAAATTACACATGATTGAGGAGTGACCTTCCATCTTCACTGCCGAGAAATTGGATTTGCATGTTTTCTCTTCACAAAAAAGTCTTGAACTACACCGTCATTTCAATCTGGGAATAATACAGTACAATACTATACTATAATAGTTTTATTTTTCCTCTCCGTTCCATACATAAGATGGTGAACAGCAGCAGAAACAAAGACAGACATGTCACCATGTGACAGTGAGGTGTGATACCTCTTGACGTGTGTGGAACCAGTTATACGTGATGGAGTTACATCATTGAATTACATGAAAAATAATAAATACTGGATAGAAACATGCTATCTGTAAATATTCACAATTGCAATTTTTGTCAGATCTGAACAACTTCTGCAAAAACCTAGTCTATCTGCTTCACAACGTCATTGTGGGATCTGTTATTTTTGATGTTTATTCAGAGTGTGAATGAACGATAATCATGTTAATTGTGAGTTCAAAGCAGTTTGACAGTCGTCAGTATGGAGGACTAGTTGAAACACTGACAGTTGACAACATTCATTCAACATTTAGCAAACTTAAGGAAATATAACTTGGTACATTACATGGATGAATTCACTGAAATACACTTCTATTACATGTTAATTCTAATTGTAACCAGTTACTTTGACAAAGTAAGTTTCTCAACACAGCATTTGAGCGACCAATCACTAGAAGACAGACACTTGTACCACAATAATCTAAATCTAAATCTAAATCCATGTACCAACTTTGGAAACCTGTGAGGGAAAAAAATCTCTCATATAATTATTATCCTATATAAAATAATAATTGTTAATCCTATAAAATATCGTAAAGAAGGAAAAAAACTCAGCCTTGTTTCTTTAAAACAACCCCCCAGATATTTACCTGACATCACAGAAACCATGTCCCCAACCATGTGATCGTGTTGTTCCGGTCACATGACTTGGGTGAGAGACCCTTAAAGATGGCGTCCTGTCATTACATTCTTGAATCTGTCCACCAGTGCTTTCACTCACCTCTGTGGACGTCTGCTGCAGTAAACGTTTCATTCTACATCAGAAACTCTGCTCCTCCTTCAGCCTCATTGAGTCACTGTTGTCATTATGTCACTATTCGAAGGTGACAGTTACCAAAGGAAAGATGACGTGCATAGTAAATGAAGACAGGTGGAAGGAATGAAAAACAGAGGAGAGAGATAGAGGCATAACGCTGATGAGGCTGCGGGAAAATAAATACAAATAAATTAAATCGAAATTAGCAACCGGAGAAAATCAAATGGAGAAATGTGACGAGGATGAAGGGAGAGGACAGATGATTAAAAATGGACTAATAGATAGAATAGAAGAGAGGGGAAGAACTGGGTCAGTGGAAAGGTGAGAGACAAAGGGTGACTGTGTGTGTGAGAGAGAGAGAGAGAGAGAGAGGTTTGTAAAAGACATTAAGAAAACTGGGGAGGCTGGCGGAGCGATGGAATGAAAGAGTGAAATCAGATGGAAAAGACCTCACGTTCATTCAGGCTGAAAGTCAAATCAGCTTCTGGCTTCATGAAGTGTGTGTGTGTGTGTGTGTGTGTGTGTGTGTGTGTGTGTGTGTGTGTGTGTGTGTGTGTGTGTGTGTGTGTGTGTGTGTGCGTGCGCGCGTATTCCATTTGTTCACTCTGCTTCTTCACTGCCAACGAACCAAGAGGCTCTTTTTAATCATTCACATTCATTTGTGTGAACCCAACTACTTAAAAAGATTTGTAAAGATGAAATGTTCTTAGTTCGACACACGATCCGGCTTGAGAGGAAACAATGGTCAGATGACGAAATGCAAAGACAACTGGTTTGTTGTCTGTCGAAGGATTATAGGATAAATCTATCCATTCCCAGATTTATGGAAATTGATCCCACTCACATTCATTCACACTCACACCTGCGGGCAAGTTAGAGTGACAATTAACCTCAGCATGCTGTTGGAGGTGGGAGGAAGCTGGAGTACCAGGAGAGAACCCACACAGAGCCTGCAAACTCCACATCCTTGCTATGAGGTACCAGTGCTAATCACTGCCCCACCGTGTCACTGTGTCGGCGATGAACAATATCCTTTTTTTCACATGAGCCTTAAAAAATACACGCATTGAAAGTCAGTTGTGTTCATGTGCAAAGTTTTTCTGTGAATTCATGTTTTATGTGCTGCAATTTAAAACACATGCAAATAAACAAAACACATGCAAATACACCAAACACAGGCACAATAGAAGAGACACGCAAATCACAGAGGCCCTCAAGTGCAATTCACAAGAGACCAAACACAAATGCAAATAACAAAGCTCAAAGACTTTCGTAACACAGATTATTTGGTCGATTAAAGTTTATCATACACTCATCTGAGGTCCAGTCCAAGTTTCCTTTGACCAACCTCCATATGAAGTGACCGTGTCTCAATGGCCAGCAGGTGGCAGCATTGTATGAGTGGACGTATGAGGCCAAATGTTCTGTTGAGGGCAGTAATCCGATTAGTATTTACTGACACCATACTGCAGCAAACGTCAAACGTGGGACTTTTTGCTGTCTTCATTTTTTCAATGAAAACATTTACTCATCTACCAGTCAACCAGTGAGTTGCTCTTGGACGTGTCACTGTTTGCTCCATTCTCTGCGGCACAGATTGAAAAAATGTAGATGTGGTCTGCAACTGTCTTTCACTCTGTAACTCAATCAGTGTGAAATCCAATTTCAATCATTCTTAATTGGATTTTACTCACAGAAAGATCTGATTACCGCGTGGGATTGTACATCGGGTGTGTGTGTATTTGCACGTGTATGCTCGTGGCATTGAGTTGATGAATTTTATTCAACTTGACCCCCTAAAACAAACCCAATACAACTGTCTACCTTCCATTTACACAGTGATCCCAGCGGATGGAGCAAGTACATTAGTCTGTGTGTTTCTCTCTTTGTGTGTGTGTCCGTGCATCGCGTGTGTGTGGTACATTAGATGTCTGTACTTGTCTGTGATTGTCTCTGCGTGTGTGTATACACACAGAGTTTGTGTGTACCTGTGTGTGTGTTCTACAACAGGTGTCTATGCTTGTCCGTATCTGTGTGTTTTTCTGTGTGTTCCACATTAGATGTCTATGCTTGTTATGTTTATCGTGTGTGTGTGTGTGTGTGTGTGTGTGTGTGTTCTTGGGCAGCCAATAGGTGAAGGTGACTTTAGTGTATCAAAACAAGCTAATTAGCGGCAGCTAACCTAATTATGTTGTCTAACAACACAGGTAAAAAGGACAGAAAACAGCCCCCCCTCCACCAACTCGCTCTCCTCCAATTCCTTAATGAAATATGTGTCTCCCTCTCTCTTTCTTCTCCTGCTCATAATCAGTCTCTTCTGGGTTTCGACTCAGAGTTTAACCTCCTCAAAGTCAATTTACCTTCAGACTCTTCTCATATCCTTTTCACTCTCTTCTCCCGTCCTGCGTTAACCCCATTTTCTGTTCATCACGCTCCGTCTCCTGTCTCTGTCTCCATTTGTCCGTCTCCTGTCTCCTGTCTCCTGTGTCCGTCTCCTGTCTCCGTCTCCTGTCTCCGTCTCCTGTCTCCGTCTCCGTCTCCTGTCTCCGTCTCCTGTCTCCGTCTCCCGTCTCCCGTCTCCGTCTCCTGTCTCCGTCTCCTGTCTCCGTCTCCTGTCTCCGTCTCCGTCTCCGTCTCCTGTCTCCTGTCTCCGTCTCCTGTCTCCGTCTCCGTCTCCTGTCTCCTGTCTCCGTCTCCTGTCTCCGTCTCCCGTCTCCGTCTCCTGTGTCCGTCTCCCGTCTCCGTCTCCTGTCTCCGTCTCCTGTCTCCTGTGTCCGTCTCCCGCCTCCGTCTCCCGCCTCCGTCTCCTGTCTCCTGTCTCCGTCTCCCGTCTCCGTCTCCCGTGTCCGTCTCCTGTCTCCGTCTCCTGTCTCCGTCTCCCGTCTCCGTCTCCTGTGTCACCTTTTTGCCCTCTGTTTCCTCCTGATGTCCCCACTGATGCTCATGATGCCGTAGTTTGAATAATGTTTTTGTTTGTTTGCTCATTTCATTCCTAAATCAAGGTAAATACATCTTGTCTAATATCAGAGTCAAATACAAAGACAGATGATTTTTTTCAAACACATGAATGGAACTGGTCAATTGGTCTTTGCTGAGTGTTCGATACAGAGATACATTGTTCCTTCGGTCTGAAACGTTTCTAAAATTAAATCATTTCTGTACCTGTTGACGAACAATGTGCTGCTAGCTAACCGTTGTTAGTATGACCGGTCTTTTCTCTCTGACTTAGACCGTTTCACACACTCCACCTCAGCACCAGTTCACATGTGCAAAGCCAGTGCTGATTTGTCTCGTTGCTGCATGACCTCATGTTTCCACCAATGATCGTTCATACAGTTGCAAAGCACACCGCACATTAATGTATAAAGCACTGAGGGGATATTACAACCATAACCTGTGAGTATGCAGAGGCTTTAAATGCCCTAATTTATTCAGAGCCACGAAGCAAACTGGCTTAAAAGTCATGCATGGCTGTATAGAACGGAGAGGGAATAGATAGTGAGACGCTGCTACAGCGATAAATAAGCAGGGAGAGACGCTCATCCCTGAAGAAGCCAAATACTGAACTGAAATGAGCAGTAATATTCAACTTAAAGTCTGACCTGACGGCCATCTGATATTTAGTGAACGAGAGCGAATGCAAATGTTTTTCTTTGGCCGAATGAAAACCGAATCTGAATGCAACGGTGACATTCAGATGTCCCTTAAAAGCCAGCACCGACTTTCTTGTCATATGTTTCCGCCGGGAATTCCATCCCACAGTAAACACCGACAGCGGTCAGTTGTGTGCAGCAGCAGGTTGTGACATTTTTGAAAAATGTCTCTCTAGTGGTCGTTCAAATAACAGCACGCTCTGTAATGTAACCTTGAAGGATAAATTAAGTTTACAATCAAACCTACCTAGAACATATTAGACATTAGCATCCCTCACCAAGCAAATACTCTCAATGTAAATGCGACCGTAAATACCATAGTCATATCTTCACTTCAAGGAGGGGGTCGCTAACTTAGACAACACTCTTGTATTTGAGGGTACAAACAACACTATATTAGCTTCTTCTGGTTCTGAGTTGTTTGGATCAGCTACATTGTGAGTATATCGTTTCATATTTCCAGTCAACCTTGGCATCAGAGAAACTTTGAGCAGTTTAATATTTAAAAACCTTACATCAGCTCTCAACACATACTTTTTTCACCACCAGGAGAGAAGCAACATTTAAATAGAGCTTCACTGCACTGCAGCAGTCCTCAGTCAACTTCACATGCATTTCCTGATTTAGAACCGTTGTACAGACAAATTATACGGTGGAATGTGGAGGGGGGGCTGTTGGCGGAGACAATGATGAGGACAAAAAAAGAGAAATATGTCATAATGAGCTGCTGTCAGATGTGCCTGAGTAAGTGCAGTTCATGTTGGATTTCACTGAACACCGCAAGATGTTGGTGATTAAGTTCATTTTCAGCAGCTCTGCACACTGCACTGTGCAATCTGTTCTTTTAGAGCGAAAACGATGGGTGTGTTTGGAGCCAATGATGGGCAAGTTAACATACTTGTTAACGCTGACAATTATTTTAATGTGTGTTAACATGTACTGTCGGTCAAACCATGGGTGACACGAGAGGCAGGATGTTGATCACTATTGGCTTGGGATGGGTCCTATATCATGCATCTCCAACCACGAACGCATGTGGGGAGGGGCTAAGACACCGGTACAGCTACAGCCAGAGCCAGACACTAGACAGGAAGAAGACTTTAGAACATCCTGGGATATTACATTGAAAGCTGACATTTTGTTTTTCAACAACATTAATGATCATCAGGATCATCAAATATTGCGGTAGGAATAATGCCGTTAAAAAGCATAAAATTTTCAAACTGTTTGCAAACCAAATGGTATTATACTTTTAAATACACAACTTTTGAATCCATTATTGCATTTTGTGCAAAACAATGCAATAAAAATGATTTGCCTCATCTGTCATTTGTTCCAGCTGTTGTCCAGACAGCAACACAACTGATTAATGTGGTCATTTACTCCCGTCTCATGAAGAACTGTGACGTAGTGTCCCATACCTTGTTTTAAAATCCTTAATATGTGTAAATCACAGAAACATTTCACCTCATGTCACCTCTTTCACTGGATTCTGATCGTCAGAGGTCCAATTTGTGAGCTGATCAGAACCAGCTTGCGATATTTCACACCTTCAGACTGACTGACTGACGTTACCTGGCAACACGGAAAGCACCCACCTGTGGTCCAAGCTTAGTATCGTGTTGAAGAATGGGATGGCTGCAGCCAAAATGAGTTTCCTGTACAAGATGCTGCTCCGTTACAATGGATACAGCAGTACTTTAGGTTCCTGTCACAGAGAGATAGTTAGTTAACACCATGAACCAACATCTCCTCCAGCTCAGACCCAGCTTTGGTTCTTCAGAACAACCAGTGTAGCTCTTCTACTTGTTTCACGATACTGTAGATAGATGGACTTTATTAATCTCCGTGAGAAATTTCTAAATGTCAATGTCATGTCAATGTCATTGTCTCCAATGTCAATGGAGTACTGTAATTGTAACACGAATATTTGTGCCATCAGAAAAAGTTCCTGAAAGAGGAGAAGTTGCTAAGAGGAGGAGAAAATGTTGACCTTTGCAGAAAACTTGCTGTCATTACGGTAAAGATTCGCCGACTTCAGACTACAAAACGAATTGGATTACCGTAATGACCGAAACCTGTCTGTTCTCAACGTTCAGGAACCGTTGGACGTTTTCTGATAAAAACTTGTGTATGGTACAGTGAAGTATGCTAGCATGAATGTAGCATGGGGGATACGGTGAGTGTTCAAGGGTTAAGGGTTAAGTTAAGGGTTAGGCTTAATGTTCCACAATCACACAATCAGCACTCTTACTGACGACAAAACACAAGTGATTGCAGGTTGTGTTTCTTGCCGAGAACACACCGACGGATCAGATTGTCCTTATTTATATGACCAGCAGAGGGCGACTCATTCACAAACGTCTTAATCCGCTGCTTGCTCCAGCGAAACGCAAGCAGAGAACTCCATGTTGTTACCACCTGAACATGTTCTATCACCATTTTACCACATGAATTTTTTAGCACCTGAACATTTTTATCGCCTGAGCGTGTTCGACCCCAGAATGTTTTTAGCACCTGGATGTTTTTACCACCTGAGGCTGTGGACAAATGGATGCGTACCTTTCAGTTTTGCGAAGGCTGTCATGTACTTCATGCACTTGACCCATTAGTCCAAAACCCATCAGGGGCCTTTAACGCTGTCCTCTTAATATTTGACAATTAGCTGAGAGGAATGAAAGAAAGAATGAAAGAAGCATGGAGAAAACCCCAGGCTGGGGTTCTGAAGTCATTTGCAGGGGATCGCTATCGATGACATTATTAAACCAGCACTGAAATGAAGACTGAGTGACTCTTGTTTTCCTAATGTTTATCCTATGGAGGCCTTATTACGCCTCCGAGTAAATGTCAGCTTGCCACATTCCAGCCTCCTTGATTCCCCCTGCAGCCAGCTGTAAACTCACGCTGGAACCTCATCAGCATCACAAACTCCCCAGTGCTGCGCGATACTTTCTACACTCCGATTAACTTGGTGCCGACCTGTAACAGTCAATATATCACATCCTCTGAAACCCACTGCTGTTTTCCATTTTATGAAAACTAATATCATTCACATCTATTTTGTATGCCCTTGTGCGTCAACACTTGGTGACCTCTAACCCTCCGCCGGTTCGTTTCACGAGCGTGTAAATTGCTTTCTAATAAACAGCGAGGACCAGATAAGAGGCTGACAGGAGTGAGCGAGAAAGGCGGTTCAGGAGGTTAGTTAGCCCCGTCTCCTATTGATCACCATGATGGTGAATCGACCGACGCTAGATTATACTTTTTAATCTGCTTTATCCATCCGCCAAACATAATTATCACTCTGTAAAGTAGAAACGCCCAGAGATCACAGGCCCCCGCCAAGCTTTTGACAAATCTACTGCTTGTGCCCAAGTGAAATGCTCTTAAACCCACTTTACTAGCTCAGTTATTACCGGTATCTGTTCCCTCCCTAATTTTATCACAAACTTGGCTCATGAATACCAGAAGGATCCTGATCAACTTCTGACATACCAGTACCAGTACTTTCTTTTTTATCTGATGGTTTTTTTTTTTAATTTTGGAAAATTCACCAAAAAACGCCTTATGTCGTCCTCCTGTGACAATGGCACAGATCCAGGTCGCCTCCAGAATCCAACTGGGTCTTCACTGGGCCACAGACAGTCTGGAAAGTCTTTTCACAAGAAACGGATGAGTGTCTGACATAATAACATAACAACAGAGGCTTTGTAATCAGATGATCCTGTTTTTGTGACACTCTGACATCAGCCTCACGGCCCCGTGGACAATTACCATTGTTGGTTTCTGCATTGATCTTCATGCTCACATCAGGTCACGTGTCAGGCTCAGGTGGAACTAAACATACTGGTATTAATACATCGTCAGCAGGTGCTTGTGTGTGTAAAATCAGTGGAGGGGGTCCAGTGACGTCTGCTCACAGTAAATCCTGAGGAACCCAACGGGAACAGAAGTGTTAAATTTCATTTCTGTTAAATGAACCTTCCACCTGTATATGTTTCAAAATGACATTATTCAAAGAGAAATACTACGTTAAAACCAACATGATTAAAAAATGACCCACAGGAAATAGTATTTACCTTGTGAGCTTTTTCTGTTCCATTTCTGTTAAATAAAGGTCCATGTAGCTCGCAGCGCTAGACGCTTCTTATTTCTCAGCGGAGATGATTTTGCCTCCAGAAACAGTACAAGTCTCCGCCCACTTTGCAACATTTGTGAGTGAGTCCTGGTTCTGTCCACACTGAACATATTAGATCTTAATGTTTGCCATCACTTTCCATCAGCATCCGCCCCAAGTCCAACAACGAATAGATATGTGAACCAGTTAGAAACCGTCATATATCTCTGGGCATAAATCTCATTCTGATCGTTTATTTTCTTATTAAATGCCAAAGGCGCTATAAAAGAAACATTAAGCAAACTTCCTTCAGGAGCTTTGCAAAGTTTATTAGCCAAACATACACATAGCTGTCTGAATAATACATGTAACTCCAAGGATTCTCAGAGACAAGGCCAATAGCTCACTCCTGTAATATATGCACGTCTACAAGTAAGACATGAATGTAAGCACTGGATACATCTCCGTCGCGCAAGCGCATGTCGATTACTAATATCAACAACATCACTCGTGACCCCTGCGTGGACACGGGGAAGGTATATAAGCCGGTGTCTGCAGGAGATCAGCACTCTCATTGCCTCGCGGGCGCGCAAGGGTTCCGAGAGACCAGGGGCTCTGGCGGTCATCCGGGACAGTCTGTGCTTGATCAGTCTGTGCCGCTGTGGCGTGTATGTACGTCTCCAGGGCCCGAACAAGGCACAGCACGTGCGTCTGGTCCTCAGACGGGGGGGCGATGAATCGGCCTGTTCTGATGGGCCCGCGGCAGTACTTTTGGCAGGTAGGCCATGTTTGGCCAGAGAGTAACCTCAGCGCCGTCAGCGCCCCAGCGCAAGCAGGTAGGGCTGATGGAGAGGGAATGCAGTTCCCCCACCCGTTTCGCAGATGTGATGGCCAGGAGAAAGGCCGTCTTCACTGAAAGCCATCTGATGTCTGTCTCTGTCAAGGGTTCAAATGGAGCGGTAGACAGGACTCCCAGCACCAGGGTGACATCCCACGGAGGCACCCTGGGAGGAAAGGAGGGGCGAGACCGCAGTGCGCCTTTGAGAAAGGACGACACCAGGCGTGTCCAGCCGCAAGCGCGCCATCGTAGCCTTGATTACTGTCCCAATGTGGAAATCCCCGGCCCGTGGCGGGGACCTGGTGGTGGTGGCGGCGGCGGCGGCGGCGGCGCATGTGGCTGTGCAGACTGGGGCACCTGCGCTGGGGGGACAGACCCTCCTTCGCGTGGCACCAGACCCCCGAAGCACGAGACCAGCCCCTGCACGGTCGACTCCAGGCGGTCAAAGCGTGACTAGAGGCTTTGGCAGTCGACATCCAGAGTGGTCGTCCGTGAAGAGTGGCTGCTGCGGTCGCCGTCCCGGGCAACCCTATGGCGCTTGGTTTTCCTCGGGCCGGAAGATCCACTCCGGTCCGACCGTTTGCAGGCCGCAGGCCCCGGGCCGGGTGCCTCTTCGTCCGCAGGCGTCTGGTCGAAGCGGCCCACCCTGGACAGTCTCATCTCCGTAGACATAAGTCTACAGTTCATACAGGCATCATCCGTGAGAGCAGACCTGAGATGGTCGACGCCGAGGCAAGTCGGGCACTGAGTGTGGCCGTCGTCTGGGTGGACGGGAACCATGCAGGTAGCGCAGTGAGGCTCCATGGTGGTCGGCAGGTAAAGCCAGTTGGAGGTGGTTAAGCACGATCAAAGCAGCGCTGTGCGCTAACTGTCAATGTGGTGACCGGACGCAGGTGCAGCGCGAGCGCACGCACGAAGCGCAATCGGCTGACACTCACCGGTGAGAGCCAATCGGGAACAAATTTAAGAAGCGTCCGAGGGAGCCGTCGTCCACTGATCAGCTCCCGTGTGAGGCGCAACCGCCTCCGATTGGCTCCGGTCTGGCGGTTACCGGCCCGGTGGTGGGGGAGCAACTGCTGCGGTCGTCCAGGTGAATGCCGAAGTCCCTCGTAGGACGTATATAATCCACGTATCCTGTCTCTAGAAGGACGAACGTCGGTCCGTAACTCCAGCCGCGGAGGCACGGGGCTGCTCGTGACCAGCGCTTACTGAACAGAGAAACTATGTACACGCTGCGCGTTCGCGAGAAGAATGAGAGGGCTGATCTCCTGCGGACATCGGCTTATATACCTTGCCGGTGTCCACGCAGGGGTCACGAGTGACGTTGATATTAGTACTCGACATGTGCTTGCGCGACGGAGACGTATCCAGTGCTTAAGCACCGCCTCTGGGGATCAGGAGGGACGACATAGAACTTACATTTCAAAAGATGAGTGAGCGTGTCAGTTGGCTTGTCACAATTGTTTTGCATTGAGTGCCGTTGACATGACGTTAAAAAATGGTTGGGTAAGTTAATCGCATAGCAATAGCCTGTGTAAAGTGGTCATATAAGAAACTCAGTATCAGTACGGGGGCGACATGGTGGTGTGGTGCTTATGTCTGTGAAGGTTCTCAGTCATCCAGGTCATGGTATCTTGCTGGGTTAAATCGTAGGCAACTGGACTTCTGGTTTTCTTGAAGACCAAGAAAACCAGAAGTCCAGTTGCCCACGATTTAACCCAGCAAGAAGGTGTGGTGCTTAGCACTGTTGCCTCATAGCAAGAAGGTCCCTGGTTCGCTTCCTAACCTGGGATCTTTCTATGTGGAGTTTACATGCTCCCCGTGTCTGAGTGAGTTCTCTCTAGGTACTCCCACCTCCAAAAGCATGCTGAGGTTAATGGGTCACTCTAAATTGTCCTTAGGTGTGAGTGGTTGTCTGTCTTTCATGTCCTGCTGGCGACTTGTCCAGGGTGTACCCGGCCTTTTGCCCGTTGACAGCTGGGATCGGCTCCAGCGCACCCGTGACCCGGGTTAAGCGGCAGAAAATGAATGAGTCAGTATCATACTGTATGATTAAGATACAGTAAATACTTTGAATTGATATAATTGTGCATTATTCTTTGCAGACCAGATGGCAGCAGATGATGGCTCATTACAACCAGAAGAGACATGAGATTTATTTTTTTAGAGACTTGAGACTCGACTTGGACTTGTGACCGAAGACTTGAGCAGGTCTCACCCCACAAAGACTTGTGAACAACTCTGACAAATACTATGTTGCATTAAATCATTGGAGCACGACCAGCTTTATGATTTGGCATTTGGCATTTGGCTGCATTTCCTTGTCTTTGAAAAACAGAGTCCTCAAAGGCACTGATGTGTATTCAAATTATATTCCACTAATGTCGTAACTCTGCAAAAATAATTTCAGTTATGTTCGCTCGAGTGCCATCAAAAACAGGAGAAACAGTTTGAGTTCATGCTGATCTGATTAGTGCAGTGCTAGGAAAATACTCAGGGATCACAGTGGTTGTAGGAAAACAGTTTCTATCATCAGGAGTGAGGCGCATGATGGCGCATCAGGCAGACACACTGCAGGAACGGTCGGGAGATGATCAGAGACAGGCGGACAAGCAATCCGATAATTTCTCCTCGCTGCAAATGACAGAGGGTCAATAGCTTTCATGGATGGAATGAACTTGACCTAATGTATGAGTGTGTGTGTGTGTGTGTGTTTTGGATGCAGAAAGGCAAAACGTGTGAAAACCAGGAAGTCCATGCAGAGAAACACATGGAGATCACCAGCAAAACACTGAGACCTCATTCATGTTTATAGATGATGAATAAAATTAGAGGTAAGACAGAAACTCAAAAAAACATTTTTTTTTTTTCCAGAAATAACACGTGAACCAAGATGACAAGGGAGTGACTGAGATCAATAGAGAGACGTGGGCAGTGTGGAAGTGCAAGAAGCAGAGGAGATCAAAGTCGGTCTGCTGATTTGTTCCCTAACTGCAGAATTGAAATTGATTTCAGGGATGTGTGAGTGTGTGTGTGTGTGTGTGTGTGTGTGAGACTGCCAGTCATGTGAAGATGTTCATGCACAGATACGCGCATGAACCTCGCGTGTCAGGCGGATACACATCACATCAGGCCGAGACAGAAAAAGGCCCCAGTCTTGTTTTTCTTCACCTTTGATGAGGTTCAAATATGTTGAAACAGCTGTTACTTCCAGGTCACATATGTTCTGATCCAGTCTCATATACTTAAACCGCCGGGTCAAACTCTGTTTTTAACTCCTGCTGAACTCAATTTCCTCTGTTGCGCATCTGCGTCACTAGTTGCATGTTAAAGTCACTCGGAGACTTCACTCGATTAAAGCTCTGTATCGATTTTGTCTTCGTGGATGCACAAGTGTATTGCAAAGAGATGGCATCATCACCATCAGAAATCTGAAATCATTATCTCAAGTATTAGCATCAATCATATACCGGCTGAAGTATTCTACTTCTCTGACAGTACAAATACCTGGGGGACAAAAAATTATACGGGAGTCATTGAATTCATACAGAAAATAATAAGTCTTCAATTGCTTTTCAGCACACCGAGCACCTGGGGCCAGACACAGAACTCACTCACAGATCCACAATTAAAAGTGAACTGATGCACCGAGACTTTAATACTTTCTGTCTGTTGTGTTGTGTCTGTCTGAGTCTTCTCATGAATCCCATCGTGAAGCAGGGGGAAGTACACACATTCTTCACTCATGTAAGTACAGACGCATACGAGCCCGTTCAAACGTTTAGGGTCACTTCAGCCCGATTTGTGCTTCTGCATCAAAGCGATGGCGTGCCTTCGGTGTAGGGTCTGCAGCGCCCCCCGAGTACCTCGACGTGCACCTCTCTAGCAATGTAACTACACACTGCAGCTACGTGGACCTCCACAGTCAGGAACAACAATGATTGGACTGTTTTGCATCATGTGAGCAGAAATTTCCGAAAATAGAACCGCCCAAAAGACAAATTTTAACTGAAAAATGTAGTGGATTTTTTTTTCTTTTTAGAGTTACTGCGGTAAAATGACCCGCTCACTTTCAGTAGCTTGAAGTAAACAAAGTTGCTTGAAGTAAACAGTGAAAAACAAGATAACTGGAAAAACATGACACACGGCGATGGCTGCAGACAGACAGAAGTATAGATGCTCACGATGGCGTCTGTTCAACGCAGAGGCATAAACTGAGCTTTAAAATGTATTTCTGAATGAAAAGCAGTGTTTGTTTTTTCAATGACAAGAACATGAAACGAATCGGAGATAGAGTCCAGAGTGTAGACATTGTCAGTCTCAACAGGAAGCAGAAATGGAAGTAGCAGAGATGAAGATGTAGACATTCGTTTTGGAGTGACGAGGATGGATAGGATCAGGAATGAGTCCATCAGAGGGGCCGCTGGATGTTTTGGAGATAAGGTTCACAGAGGCCAGACCGAGATAGTTTGGTCGAACACAGAGGAGGGATAGTGAATAAATCAGTCAGAGGAAGATCGAGGGGGAGATTGATGGATGTCGTGAAAGAGGACACGAAGTTAGTCGGCGTGAGAGAGGAGGATCCAGAGAACAGGGTCAGGTGGAGGAGGAGGAGGAGGAAGACATTTCCAGCAACCATCACGCCTCTGTTCTAATGCTACATTGTGGTAGCTAATCACGTTAAAGGCTAATTGATTATTAGAAAACCCCTCTGCAGCTCTTAGCACAGCTGAAACCTGCGAGAAAAATAAGATTTACATGAAATTGAATGTTAAAAGTCAAATAGGACGGACCGATCAGCTGCATGTAATTTGTAAACCGTTGCCGTGGTGAAACAATTACGTAAACATACATAAAGAACAGAAATAGGGCCGGACGTTCAATCAGCAGAGGATGTAAGCGAGGGTACAGGACGAAGAGCGGAGCGAAGGAGCAGGAACATCAGAGTGAGCGTCCACAAACCAACCCGTTCATCTCTCCACCGTACGTCAGCACTTTTGTCGCATTCTTCTTCCTCATCATCTCTCTCTTTGTCTCTTTTCCTCTGCCTTTCATTTCTCAGCCTCCGTGTTTGGTTCAGACTTTGGTCCCAACTGAGTCCCTCTGACTCAAAGAGTTGTTGGTCATTTAAGAATAAAACAGGAAACAGTGCCTCTTCTGTGTTTGTCACCTTGGTATGACCTTTAGCTGCTCCCTATACTGTAAACATAGTCCGTGTACTTTATGCTACATTGTTGTCTGGTGTTAACTGTCTGAACAGGAAAACCATTTTTGGAATCTGCTGAACTGACGACATGCTGATGACACACAATCTGAAGTTAAATTCACGTTCCACGAAGCAGGTTTAGCGATCACCCTGAGCATGTTCGCCCTGAAATAAGGAAAACATGTCAGAAGTTTCAACTTTATTTTCAATTGGACTGATAGATATCAAATTAAACATCTTTCACATTTCATATGTTTAAATTGAATTCATCAGTCAGCGAAATTAGGAAAATTACACAGATTTGCTCAGATCTGGATGAATAAACTCAGGGTTTTCATCACTAGGGCCATGCAGGATAAAAATATTTGAGAGGTGGAAGATTTTTTTTTTCATTGTGCACTTTGAGAAAAAAGTCGAAATTTTGAGAATAAAGTCGAAAATTTAGTTTGACTTAGTTTTGAAATTATATTTCAACATTAATCTTGCAGCCTGTGAGACAGACATGAAGTTTTCTTCGGAATGTTGGTCTGGACTTGCCGTTAAACTTCTTCTGACTTTCTATAAGACAGTGAGTGATTCTCATTCAGCGCGGTGATTCACAGAGCAATCACAGGGAATATGCAATTAACAGGGAAAGCCTTCAGTCAATAGCACGTTGTGTGTACTCATACACCTCATCTTCTGTCTGCCCGTCCCTCGCTGCAACCCCCCCCCCCCCCCCCCCCCCCCCCCCCCCCCCCCCCCCCCCCCCCCCCCCCCCCCCCCCCCCCCCCCCCCCCCCCCCCCCCCCCCCCCCCCCCCCCCCCCCCCCCCCCCCCCCCCCCCC
>CAAKHB010002814.1:38179-53498 GCA_901007665.1 Aeoliscus strigatus | reverse complement strand
CTTGTGGGACGGTTGTGATTCATACCTCACGTGGCAGCAGCTCTCATTGTGCGATGAATGAAAAAGGCACCTTGGGGATTTTTTTTTATGATCCATGACGAAATGTCCGAGATCATTGTGGATGTATGCATGTGTCACTGAATATTAATAATGGCCTCTGTCTCTAGGAAGCGTCGGCACACCTTCAAAAAGGAGATAATTTAATCTTCTGCCTGCCGAGACGCCGCTCCTCTCACGCTCGCTAATACTTCTGCTTCACAGTCCGTCAGAGGAGTCATCACTTACATTGTGCACATGGCTTTAGGATGTTGAAAAGAAGACACAGGAAATGATGGCGGCGTTAAAACCCACCATGAGGAGGAAATAAGCCCCAAGATTCAGATCACCGCTGGGGAAGATAAACAGGGTGGATGAAAAATATCTTTTACTGTGGAAATGAACTTATCCCATCGGCACTCATCATTGTCGCAGACTTTTCTGAACTTGTTGTGTGTTGGTAATTGTTCAAAATTACCATCCTGTCGTGCATTCAACCCCCCCTCCACCCCTCAGTCCCCATTCTCTGCAAACAAGCCAAATAACAAGGCCGAGGCACCATGGGTCCTTCATCTCACACAAAGATTTCATTCTCCTCTGAGAGCTGGTGCCCTGCAGTCACACCGACACAAGAGGAGAGAAGTGTTTATGGGAATGCAACGGCGGGAGTCGTTACGGTTCACATCCACGGTGCCAATAAATACAATTTTTAAAAAACAGGCGAAAACAATGATTGCGCGTAAACTGCAGCGCGTATAAGTGTCCCTTTGTTTCATCGACACACAAAACCTCTGAACCTCGTCTCTTTGTGCCGTTGATTGTAATGAAACCCGTCATCAACGTCCGTCTGTGATGTAGAATGGATCCACAGACATATTCGCTGTAAACAAATACAAACAGATGGAAGTTGATTAAGACGGGTGATTAAACTGCCCCAGACATCCTTCTAGAAGGTATTCACGCCGAAAACTGCAAACTGAGGCTGAATCCATGGACATGCTACAAGGAAGGTTCCACGTTCACGAGTGTTGACACATTGTGCTGCTTGACAGATTAAAAACATCTTCAGAATGGATCTTGAACTCCATTAATACTTGTCGTTACAGCGTTCTGAGCTGAGCTCTTATTGACTAAGTGCTGAGAGGGACAATCAGTCGCAGAAACAAGGCATCTGCTCTGCATTGTGGTCGTCTGGATTACAAGGCCAAACAGCAGGCGGAGGAAATATAAAGAGCTTTGCAAATATTATACAAAGACCTCCCACAATATTGCTATTATTGTGAACGGAGGGAGTAATCTCACTTTGTTCAATGACAGAGTAGTAAATTCCACTTGTATTATACCTCCGAGTGAGAGCGCTGTCATTCCCGCCATCAACCAGAGGGGTCGCTGCAGCGCAGAAGGAGGCCGAGGAGAGGAACGGGCTACGGGGGGGGTTGGTGACAAATCTTTTCTGACAGAACACAGTTTTTTCCTCCTCTTCCTGTGGGCAACTCGAGTGAGTCAGTTTTTGACGCAGATGTACGGTGTGATCTGTGGTCACACGGAGCAAGAGCCAGCTGCACAGGAAACAAGCACTTTGTGAATTTGTAAATGATGGTGTGATCATATGACGCCTAGTCTAACTTTAATACCCCAGGCAACAAACGAGTGCATGAAATGCCCGATTCAGCCATCTTGACATCAAACATCCCACAGCAGCTTCCATGAGCACCTCCTCAGTACGTTCTAGAAGAAGACAGATCATGTTTGTTCTGGGTGCATATTGTCAATCAATCAATCAATATCCTTTATTTAACCAGTTAAAAAAACTCATTTTCAACTCTTAACTTTCACACACAAAGAGCAGCAGCACACATTCAAACTCCTCCTCACCTCAACAACACATAGACCAAATCACTTCTTCTTGGAGGTCATGAGGGGAACATGTGTTCCGAAAATCGGCCTTTTGCTGTGTGTTTTCACCGTTTGTATGGAGCAGAAAATTCACACCTTGGTAACACCGAGTAGATTAAATCGTAAATTAAAAGCGGTCTTATTAAAGCCACTCCATCAACTTGTACCAAAGTTTATGCTTTTCCAAGTTTTCTCCAGAGAGGAGAACTAGAGCTGGACTGAGCTGCATCGCAGCTGATTACCATAAACGTACTTCAGCTTTATTCTCACACCCAGACCAGACAAGACGTTCCGCCAGCAGCCATCCCGCCGCTCGCCGCCAACAGAATGCTGGCTCACATGAAAAATGAATGACTTCTGGCCACTCGTGAGCTCCTTGCCGTGCCCCATGTGAACGCTGTGCCCATTAAAAACATACTGTTTGTTTAGTAAATGAAGGCAGTGAAAGCGAAGCATCTGATCACCGCACAGGACGAGAGAATGAGGCCACAGACGCACTTTCATATGACCGTAATGAAGCTGCCATCAGCAAACGATAGGAGAACACAAGAACATTATGTAAGATATAGAAAAATGATGATAATCACGTGGTGCTGACAGGGGAGACGACTTCTACATTTCTGCTTTTGTTCTGTAGCTGTTCACCTTCTGTGTACGGGTGAGTTGGATCATCAACAGGAACATATTGTTACACCGTCACATCTGTCAGGTATCAAACCCCGCTGCACGCCAGCCAACAACAGAGGTCCGTGCAGCACCACTGTGTGACCACGTCATTTTATGCCAAAAGTTAATGACTTTTAACTTATGTCATCAGATAGGTCGGTGAACAATTCCCACAGCTGGTGACTGACGTTATGATCTTTGCTGACTCTTACGTGTGCCGTACCTCCTAACGTCTACAACAAGCCACTTAATGGCAAAATAAATGAGTCAGAGGCTTTCTGCCCCTCCTGCATCACTGTGTGTGTTTGTGTGTGTGTGTGTGTGTGTTGCAAACCCATGCAAGTGTGATCTTTTTATGTTTACGCGTGAATGAACTGCACGGTTCAGAGCGTGTGCTTTAATTCACTCCCATCCGTCCGGGAAAAGTGTTTTGTGGCAATGACGAAATTCCCTGCTGTCTTTAAGGTTCCTCCCTGTCGCCGCTCTCTCACCACCTCTCAGTGCACGGAGGAGGTGAGAGGGAGAAAGCCTCAGCTGTCATCATAGTTTAGATCAGTGTCCCGCCTACATCAACGACTCCCCCCAGCACCACCACCCGCTCCCCTTGCCCTCCACCCCACACCTCCAGCAGCATATTATGCAACTTGGACAACAAGGTCACAAAAATACCCAGGCAGGAATCAAAGATGATAAACGGGGGCTGCGCCCAGCGACGCAGCACGAGGTCAGAACATGGAAATGAGTGACGCATACGAATGCCCGTGGACAAACGACGCACACACAGAACAACACCGACACATGTCAGACACTGGCATCTGGAGACGACATGATCTTTTCCACAAAGTACGCTCCAGTGTGTCCTTGTGTTTCACGTGTGGGGGAGGGGGGTGTTCTGGCTGCAAGCAGTGAGGGGAGTCATCGTGAAGACTAACGCTCACCCGCAGTGGAGAACAAATGTCCTAAACAAGGTATCCTCTGGAGTAAACCACCTTATTCTGACCTCATCGCTGTCATGCATTATTGATAAGGACCCTAGTTCCAAAAAACGCTGTGGTGAGCCAAAGGGACATCGCTCCTATAGCAACAGCAGATTAGCACTGCAAACAAAGTCATCGGTGGGTCACGTGTCGGCGGACGCTACAGTATATGTCAGAAATAGGATGGGCCTACCACCCATGTGTGTCCGGAGGGTGACCAACTCCCACAACGCACCGTCTGTCCTGTCAGCTGCTGTAAAGATCTACATTAGGCATGAAGCACAGACCCTGTAGACGCCCGGTAAATGTTACATACGTTATCACTATTATCACACAGATGTAAAATTTGTACGTTGCTCATTTGACCCAGAAGGTGTGACGAGCTACGCTAACCATGCCTGTAGCCATAGATACTACAGCTAGCAAGAACGACCTGCGCTAGCAGTTGTGCCTCTTGTTGCGTATTCTCGACAAAGATGGAACACAAAATAACTGACATATTTATTTACAGCTAACGCCTGAGACTTCAACTAGAAGCTCTCAACACAAATGAATTCATGAATGAAAACAATAACATACGTGCTTTCACTAACGTCTAACCGCACTCAACTGAAAAAAGGAATAGACGGAAGCCTATCTTGTATACAAAGAAGGAAAAAGCCCAACAAAATGTCAAATGATCCTTTTTAATGGTGACACAAATATTTCCGTGTGTTAAAATGGCAACAAGCAAATCGGTTCATCGCTCGTTCTCCTGGTTATTTACATGCTAATATTGGCGTCTTTCATCATGAGAGTTTGCAAAACCAATTGAAGCCTTTCCCGCCGATGTTTGATACTTTTTAAAGACTTCCCTGGAGCGACGTCAGCCTCCACCACACTCACCGCTGAAGAATTAACTCTCATTATCTGGAGAGACTATGGCAAGCGGCGTCTGCAGCCGCTCCGGCTGCCAGGCGTGTGTACGGTCATGTCAGCCCATGTTAATGGGCTTTCCTGTGATGCTACAGCGGCGTTGAGAGAACGCAGGCTGTGATGGAGGGAACAGGGAGCCGTTTGATGTTTGCCAGTTGAAAGAATAAGCCTTCCTTTGGGTTGTGCTTTCCACAGAGGCATGCTGGGATTGAAAGAGCGCTTGCCCAGGGCTAAAGGGGATTTTTGGTGGGCGTCACACATCCAATTACCTCGGTAGCATCACAGGGGAACACAGGCACACACAAACAGACGTTCACTCCCAGCCCACGCGCACAAAAACATGAAGGACACCCACTGCATGAGGATCTCACCCACAGAGGGGCCGCGGCCAAATCTCACCATTCTGATTCCTGATTATCAGCATGTGTTGATATGTGGATTATGGTAGAAATGTGGATGGAAGTGTGGAAACACAACCCAGGTTCCACCTCCCAACACGG
This sequence comes from Aeoliscus strigatus, assembly GCA_901007665.1. NCBI lineage: Eukaryota > Metazoa > Chordata > Actinopteri > Syngnathiformes > Centriscidae > Aeoliscus > Aeoliscus strigatus. The sequence goes on along the minus strand of CAAKHB010002814.1, from coordinate 48,508 downwards.
ATGCAGAGAGGAGCTGTTGATCTGTGGATCTGCTGATTTACGGTTGGATTGTGTATTTGAACGCCTTCTCCACCTGCTCTGTTCTGTTTCTAGAACTGTAATGTCATGAAACTTTATTAACTAGATGTTTCACTATTGTAAGCAGAGTCGGCTCATTTAAAACCCATCCAGGTACCAACGCCTTCAAAAGCCCCACACATGTGGCAACACACATCTTCATTCATTTCAATGGGACGTCGCATGTTGTCAGATCGTTCTATGACACTGAGTGGTAAATTGTGGTAAATTCGTCAACTCGTTTCATATGATGAGATTGCCTGCAGCCCCACATCAATCTACAGTATGAATGTGGTGTTACTTTACCATTGACGTTCCAGAGGGAATGACATCCATGAATACATGAATCAAATGTTCCAAACGCAGATATCGGTATGTAAATGTGCTCTTGATATGATCCCACGTCAAAGGTCTTCCTTATGATAATTTTGGAAGCTGTACATGATTTTTTTATTTACTGCTCTGAGTCAACCTCTTTGGAAAAAGAAAAGAATGAAAGCAGGCACTGCAGTTTGAAATTAAATGCAACTGTGTTTCCTGTGAAGAACTTGCAATCAACCCAAACAATCAACAATAGATTGAATATTGACCTGCAATTCCACCCAATCAGCCCGGCCCTCCACTGGGCTTAAAGGATAAAAGGACTGTAAGCGCAAGAAAAAGTCACTGTTCACAAAAGCTCCTTTACTTAACACAGACGCCCTTGGAAACAAACCAGGAGATAGATACAAAGTCTTTTCCAACACATATTTAACCAACCGACCACGGTAATCACGCTGAAGTAGGGTCGCTGGAGGTCGATTACCCCCCCATTAACGAGCAGATACACAGAGCTGATGCTGCTCTTGAAGGCACACACACCTGAAAAGACACACCATCTCATGTCAAGTGAAAAGGAACGGAATTCAGACAAGAAGCAGAGAAAGCGGGTCCTTCAGCTGCATGTGAAACCCATTAAAGAGAAGAATGAACGTTCTTGGGTCACGAAACTTTCTCAGAAATAAATAACACAATTTATTTACAACTGTTTGCGCCAAGCGTAATAAGGAAACGCATCCACCAGACCGCACGCTGCCGTTAATAGAACGGCACCGCGCAGCAGCAATTCTGAATGAGCAGTAATTTCCCTAGTAATTTGACTTATCTTAGTGAGAATGTCATCACAGTGATTTTTATCAAATAAAAGCATCTGGAATAGAAATGAACCTGCTACCTGCTGTGACTCCTCGATGCTGCTGGAGCCGATAATGAATCGAGTGAGACTTTTCTCTGGAGGTAAACATGTGTGGGCTGATTCCGCCACAATTTGTGCTGTGGGAGAGGCACTCTGAAGAGAGGCACACCTCACGCTGTGCAAACAAGCACAGACTGAGTCAAGCGCTAGATTGGATTGCTAATAGCTGAGAGCCAGAGCTGGAATTTTCCAGATCCAGTAGATTGAAAAGAAACTTTTCGAAGGATTTCTTTTTTTGTTGTTGTTTTTATGGTTTCTCACTTGCTGACGTGTGGGTACATAACAATTCTATGAAGAAGTTTCTACCTCTGTGGATTAATAGAACACTGTAACGTGCAGATATTTGTTCCCACCGATAGATAAGGAGAACTGGACACAAACGACAACATCTGCAATCAGTGTGTCTGTGAGAGTTCATTCACTGAGTGAAGTCCCAGTAAACGTGTGTTTTGTCTTCTCCTGATAACCACAGGAAACCATTAACTGACAGTGTGCGGCTTGGCGTTATCCCCACGGGTGCAACCACGACTGGGATATACTTCGTCTGGCAGAGAGGAGGAGGGAGCATCAAGAGATTGGTGGCTGCATTTTGAACGTTTGTGAGAAGAACGAGCTTTAAGAGACTAGAGATGTAAACAAAGGAGGTCAGCCGATGCTCAGCAGACAGTGGATGTCCCTTTGAAGACAGACGCAGGTTCAACGAGGCCCACGTAACGCCTGCATCACATGCTCGCCAGCACTTTGAGGCGTATTCAGCATCCACGAAGGGTGTTGCTCAGGAGGGCTGACGTGCCGGTGTGGTGATAAATCACATTTCTGAATTAATATCTCAGCAAGTGTTGCCCTAGATAGATGAAACAGAGGGAAAGGAGTACACATGACACCCCCAACACCACCCCCATGTGCACACAAACAAACTTGTGTGTTGAAACGTCAAAGTGCCTCTGCAGAGGCTTCATCTTCATCTTTTGCCAGTTGTGGAATGATTAGATGTGAGAGTAAATGGAGAAATGCAGCAGACAGCAGATAGCGTCCTCCTGTCCACATAGACTGATGTGCCCCTGGTTTCACTATGAGGGTGATGCAGGTGTGAGAGGACACACACACACACACACACACACTCCTCTGTGCCAATCACATTTACTCACGTGTACGGCTGCTGTGAGGAGCTTTCGTCGAGCAATCACTTCGCATTTGTTTCAGCAATTGATGACTGATGGCATGTGTGGTGGAAGGAGAGAACGAGTGAGTGGGTGGTGGCGAGGGGGGGAGGTGAAGGACAGAGGAGGAGAGGGAAGCAACAGGAAGTCAGAGGGAGTGTGCCATACCAGACCCGCTACTGTCGCCATGACAACAGACATCACTTCACAGGAGCAGCACTCAGGATGCCTGTGTGGGCTGCAGGGACGTGGCTGAAGGTTGGCATTAGCCTCTTGTGGGTGCCACAACGTACCAATCATCTCCCATCTTGCCTTCTGCATCATTTCCGCCACACTGATGGTAATAGGCACCCTGTTGCATTTGTCATCTACCCGTTGGGGTTGCACAGCGACTTGTTCTTCATGTGTATGAATGCGGGTCCTGCCAGTTTGGTTTAACAAAGACCGTTCAATCGACTGAGATGTGAAAGAGTCGACAGGAGGAGACACTCATTTTTAATAAAACCTTTCATCATGTGCGTCACTTTGAAGCTGGCTAGCATGTATAATTCTCTGTGATTTGAGGGGATGCCCGTCATGGAACGGAATTCCAGATCCACATCACAGACATTAAAAGAAGCCATCTTAGCAGCCAGCCCTGCTGTTCGTTAGCAAAAAACCTGTCTCTTCACCTACTGCTTTTAAATGCACAACTGATGCGTGACTCATCAGAATCAAACGTATTCACGGATTACAAGACACATAAATGTTCACATATTGGCAAGTGCATGGAATGACTTAACACTTAGTGAGACATCGACAGCTCTAATTTAATTAACACGTCGTCACGTTCGCTGTGAACCAGGTAAAGGACAGCTGCTTTGTACTGCATTGGATCAGCCTGTCCAAAAGCAGAACTGCACCTGTGTTGCCTCTTTATGCACAAATGATAAACCCGTCTGAGGGATTTGGTTTGCTCTTATCAGCGTGCGCCACGTACGGCTGCATTTCACTCTTGTTTATTCCATGTTTCGAATGCAAGCTGGTCCAACTCGAGTGCATGGGAGAGGTGTGACGGGATGAAAATGGAGAAAATCAAGGGTTGTTTTATACAGGTTTTGGTGCACAAACCAGTATATTAACCCAAATATTAGAGCAGTCAAGTGGCCAGAGTTGCCCTTGTTGGGGAGGGAAAGAGACCTGCAGGAGTTGAAGAGTGTGAATGGAAGTGAAATGGACAGTACATTGGCTACAAATGCTGGGGGTGCTGTGGTTGTTCCAATGAGATGAAGGACACCTGAGGCCCCCTGAGTTGTTATTATTGTTATTATTATTATTGCTCAGAGGCACACGTCCCCCACAGGTAGAGAGTTTCAAGTCCACATACACGGATCAGCTTCGAAATGCCTCACTGACTTCTTTCAGTGTTTCCCCGGTGCTACTCTTTTCACTCTGGGAGCCCCGCTGGGTCTTTTTGTGTATGGTTTGTATGTCGTCTCATGCCTGAGTGCGTTTTCGGCCGGGTGCTCTGGTCACCGCCCACGGAACCAAAACATACTTTATTTAACAAAACATTATTTCTGGACATTAAATTAGTGAATCCCAGCCTCATTTGAGTGTGATAGTTCTGGATCTTTCTGCCCAGTGGAACCCACCTATCGCCTGAAGGCCGCTGATGCTGGCTCCACCTCCCCCGATAGAAAATGGACTGATGAACTGTCAGTCAAACGCTCAAACGCTTCAACAGTGTCAAACATTCATTGAGTTATTTTCAGATAAAGTGCAAATGAAAGTGACCCTGAAGGGTTGCAACCGCAACTCACAGCGATCTACATCTGCCACGTGTCATGCCAGCACCGCAGCGCATCTGTGATTTATGGGACTGGGACCACATGTCTGTCAACAAGAGGAAATTAACACTATTACAAGAAATGAAATCACGACCGATAAAAACCTTCACCACTGTACGAGGCGTGAGCAAGACTGAGGTGGACGTTTAAGATTTCAATCTCCATTGTAATGATTCAGATGATAAATGAGCCCTTCATTAGATCCCAACAGGCCAAATATCAGTACTGATCTACTCCAGTCGTCATTAGACGACGACCGGAGACAAAATGGCTCCGGATGTTAAACAAGCAAGAGCAGAAGGTTGGTCCAGTCACGCACCAGAAGAGGACTGAATAAACCAATGACTAAACGATCATTAGCAGCAGCTTTCTGCCCTCGGCGGCGTACAGAGCAGGACAAGTAGCTCAGGGTTTGGGGATGTGGGCTTAACAGCTGAAGCAGCCAGCCAGGTTACAATAAGCTCCTTTGGTCGGCGGTGGGGATTTGGACTTGAATGATCCAGAGGTAAATTGTGTTCCTGAACTCAGCCAAATCCTCAAAGTAGAAGGGGAGAAAGTGTCACGGCTGTTCATGGTGCTGATGTGTGCAAAGAATCCAAAGGTATAAAAAAAAACAATCCATGTTGGACTTTTTTTTTTTTTAAGTTTTGAATGGAAATCTTCACTCGCAGAGAAGAAACACGTCGTTTTTTTACACTTGGAGCACCGTACACGGAAATCAAACTGGAATTGCCTTCACACAGCTCATGTCTTTCAGAATAAAAGCAGCAGAGCGCATGCGAAACTTTCAACTTCTGGCTTAGTGACACCCCGAGATGCTGATACATACCTCAAAAACACATGGGCGACACGACCTCTTTGCCTCCCAGCTCACCCACGAGCGACAAACATGAAATATGAAGAGGCATGATTTCTGCATCTACAAGATCCCTCCAATTTAACCATCCTTGTCACTGGGAATGGAAGCAGGCAGGAACCAATAAACTTTATCCCTCGAACCACCAGAGATACAAACTGGGTTTCACTCAAGTACCATGTGAAGCGATGAAACCGACAGAGGATCTGACTGGGGAGGAGGACAGAGGGTCTCGAACTGAACCTCTGTCGGTCTGTGGTTCCACGTTACAGCTGAATGAAACTTTGAGTGTATATATATATATATATATATGTATATATACACATATATATATATGTATGTACATATATATATATATATGTGTATATATACATATATATAATAATAATAATAATATATCCCTCTACCACGGGATGCCTCGAACACCTACCATACTGCAGATCTCCTGAGTCCTGGAAAAAAAAAGCTAATCAGCTCTAAACAGTCCAAACTGAAACCACTTAAAGTCCAGGCAGGATTCCCTGCTGCTCGGTGCACGACTAAGTAGGTGGAGAGAGCATTTAATTTGAACTTGGAGGGAATATGAACAGCTGTTCCACCTCCCTCTCCTTGTACTGAAGTGTTAAATGAAACTGTCAAACAGTGCCCAATGAATGCCGGATGCAGCCAGACTTTAAATTCAAAGACCCGGTGCCGATCCCAGAGGACCTGGTCCAAAGAGAGCTGACATTTGGTTTGATTACGTTGCTGCTGTCTGAACACCCACCCTAGGGGGTGCTTTAACTCCCGGTGTGCACCTCTCACTTATCCACCGCAACAAATTCCTTTTTTTCTGCACCGTTCCACCGTGCGTATATACTGTAGACATCCACCCCTGGTTCTCCGGGGGGAAAGAAGAGAGGGAGAGACAGGCCAAGTGATCGGAGCGGAGAGAGGGAGGAGAGCAGATAGAGTTATCCTTCGTCTCATTACGGTGGGAAATGTGAAGGTCCCGATCCAAGGGAATGATGAAGGACTCTGCGGAGGAGGCCTCTGAGAACCAACAAAGACGGCTTTAGTTTCACTGGCAGAATGCATTTGCATAGCTTAGAAGCCAAAGCGTCTGAACCGAGGCTCATGAAAAGAAACCCCAGCGATTGCCTGGACTTCAATGCAAACGAGAGGGAGCGAGAGGCGGATGGGAGAAGAAGCAGAAGGAACTTTTTTCGTTTTTCCGCAGTGGCAGAACACAAAATGAGATAAGGAACATGTGCACATCCCATGGAGGTTGTTGCACACTCACTTTGATGAACACACTGAAGGCAGTACATCTCCAGATAAAGTAACAACCGGAAAAACATGTCAGCGCTATCATAAGAGTCATGTTCCATTGTCGCCCTTTGATACCGTTATTGAGAGACGTTTAGTCGCCGGTAACATTCCATATGTTGCTGCTACTTGAGCTGATGTGGGTGGGTTCATCCTGGGATGAGAAGATGCTATCGCAGAGGGGTAGTTGCTTACCACACACGCAAGCAGAGGTGGTGATAAGATGCAATTTCCTGAAGCGTCATGAAGAAAAAGATGAGACGCACCGTGGCAGGAACAAGAAAACAGAAGGGAGCAGATGTTTGGTCATGTATCCTTTTCCTGCACAGCCTGGAGTTATGGAGGGAGGGATGGCCGACCTCCACCTGGCACCTGGCTCTCATGGGATTTGTTCTTCACAACTCCATGGTTTTACTATGTACTCTGGAGCGGTGACGTTCAACTGAGGCTATGAGATAACAATCCGTTGTGGAACACTCTTTCAAGTTCGTCGACGTGCGGCTCAATTTTAAACTCTGTGAAGCTTCGACAGAGGGAGATGATCGAATGTCATATCATAAAGGAGCTTACGCGATCAACGGGGACGTTTCTGACTGAAGTGCATTTTATTGTTCCATGGAATAATATCCTTGAAATCCAGCGCTGTTGGGGCTCTGTGCTTTTACAAATATGGCCAGAGTGAGTGTTCATAAAACCAGGGTTTGACTTGAGTGAGTGGGAGCTAATCTTTTGTGAAAGTAGTAAAATCATACATCTGTGGGGAGCGTGCATTAAACAACTTTTATTCCCATTGCAAAAAATGCCACTAAAAATAGAGCACTTTGTTTATCTGGGGGGAGGGGGGCAGGGAGGTACCAGGTTGTCCTGTCAAGGTACTGTGTCCGCCTCCGTTTCAATGTAGAGACAAGGAGCTAAAACAGGAGACGTCCAGGGCTGAGGGTCCTTTCAGGACCACGGACAGCGTCTGGGACTGAGAACGTGAGCGGCAGAGGACAGAGCGACTCATCAGGATCGGGATCCGGGGACCAAAGGAGAAACAGACGCACATGTCACTCATCTCAGACCACTGGCAGTTAGTTGCAATATCACACTGAGTGTGTGTGTGTGTGTGTGTGTGTGTGTGTGTGTGTGTACCATGGAATCAATAATCTCTCTTTTGTTCTAAAAGACATATCTTTTTTCGTCTGGTGGTTACATCACCTGCTGTTGCTCATGTTCTGGTTTTGTTTATTTCATCTGCCATGGACACCACAGATACTTTTCCACTGTCCCAGCGGACCAGATGCTTTGTTCGGGTGTGTAATTTGTAACACAACAATAGGAAATAACAAACTCCGTTTCCAATCATCAGGGTAAATTGAACAGCAGTAATAAAAGACGCTGTTTTGCTGTTTTGCCTTAACTGTGGTTTGAGGTTGTGGGTGTTCCATAGGTTCTATTCATATGTACAGTTAAACTAACTTGGAGGCCGGCTCAGGCTGCAGTGACATCCTGCGGTGTTTGAAGTTCATAGAAAGGGCAGGGCGGGTGGGGGTGTGAATAAGAATGTGCCCGCAAGGGTTCAAATGTCAACATTTATTATTGATAGCGGTAAAACATTAGCATGTGTGAGCCGTCGTATCGGCTGAAGGTTTTGGGGCGGTGAAGCAGTCTGTGTGAGATCAGGGAATCTGGTCCCAATCCCAGTGAAGAAAAATAACGACGTGGGTGGGGGGGTGCTCGGGGGCATTGTTCATCCTGCATGTACATACATGGACACACATACACAATTAAATACTCCAAAGAATTCCATCTGTTCTTCAGCTGCTGCTGTTTGAGCCTTCGAGTCCACAAATACCTGGCAACACATCAAGCATGATGGGACATGACTCCCTCTAATGAGCCCGTGTCTTCAGCACGCACACACGTTTTAACATGGACAGCGTGTTGGAAGTCAGGATCTGCACCTCTGATGCATGTCACCCCTGAATATACGAGGGCGGACACTTTATTAATCTCCAAGAGAAATTCACGTTTCACAGACTGGAGCGGAAGGACGGATCCAGCGAAGGCAACAATTTCTTGGGACGTCAATAATTGATGAGAAGCATGACTGGAGGAACTCCTGCTCCTACGGTGATGCTGCACTGACTAATTAGTGCTTAGAGGATGGAGGATCAGGTGAAATCAATAGGTTTACAGTTTTTGATGTGCATGTACTTCAGATAAAGTGTATTTCCAACCATCAGGAATGTCTACATACATGTATATGAGCCAGCTGCGCTGTCATGAGATGATTGACCACCTAAGATCCTGGTTCACCACCAGCCTGATGCCTGCTCCCAGTCACCTTTCACTACTACATCATGTCTGCATGCGCGCACGCACACACGCACACACACACACACACACACACAGATATCTATCTTTAGTGCTTGGTAACAGCCTTTGAAACACCATCCATCTCTGCTTGACCTAACGTTCCACCGACGTGTCTTTGGTCAGAGCCACTGTCGCTGATGTTGGGTCATGGCCGTGCACCCCAAGGTCTCCACCATGTCACCGTGATGGCACACATCAATCATTATTTTTCACCTCCGCCGCCGCTGTGACGATGATACATCCACTGGTTGCACCATCAAATGGGGTAAAGGCAGATTGGTGCTTTTTCGTTTCAGAGGAATGGACTGGCAGAGAGAGGCAGGTGGAGTCATGACTGTGCATTCTAAGTGATGGTGACTATGAACATCTGAGCTGACCAGTCTGAGGCTTCAGGACTCATGAAGCGTTCTACATAACCATTCGTTGTCGCCCCCCACCGCCCTATCGTTGACACACCCCCCCCACACACACACACACACACACTCACACACTCACACACACACACACACACTTGTATGTGTTGTGTGTGTGTGTCTGTGTGGGGACTAAAGAGCAGCCACTGTTTTACAAGGTCATGATCACATTTGCTTTCACTCACCGTACACTCCCTGGCAGCGGACCCCCTCCACGATGAGCGCCAGCAGCCCCACAACACAGACGATCGGATCCATCCTTTCACCTTAATCTCTGCATATCCAGCTACCAGCGGCAGGAAGTCCTTGTGTCCTCGAACACACGGCGGTCGAATCGAGTCGATTAATGTCGCCCCCGTCCTCCCGGTGAAACAAACAGGTGTGTTTCTGTCCACGCAGCGGCACAGGATGCGTGGAGGCTGCAGACAGCCCGGCCTCAGAGCACCCAGCCGGGCATCCACCCCAGAACCAGAGCTACCACTGGATGTCCCCGGACTTCAGAGGGGCACCGATCGGATGCTGACGGACGGCCGGACGGGGGCTGCAGCCCTCGGACATCCCTCCTCACTTCCAGATGCTGTCGCTCCGCGGACGCTGCTGCGTTGACTGTTCGCCCCCGGACGGAACCATCATCTCCACCTCGAATCTTCACCGTGGGAGCGACAGATTCTGCTGCTCGGTGCTGGTCAGCGGCAGGAAACGGACCCAATCCGACGAGCAGCAGCTGATCGCCACACTTTCCCGATGAACTAGTCGATGTGCCCACCGCCGTGGAGCAGCTGAGAATCAGTCACGTTGCGCAATACGTGCACCGGAGACCGAGAGGCACCGCAACCGGTCCGTGGCTACGTCAAGTGGTGCGTGGCGTCCGGCGCTCATCTGTATGGAAGGATGCGCTCAGCGTCAGGGAAGGCAGGAGGAGAGACGCAGCTGCTGGAGGGGAGGGGGTGGGGGCTGAGAGAGAGAGAGAATTGGAATTCAAGAGCTCCATCTTTGACAGACCTTTACAAACACCAACCCCAGTCTATCCCAGTGTCTGCTCATGTTACACCAGTTCTCCTTCATCAGAGGTGTGTGTGTGTGTGTGTGTGGGGGGGGGGGGTTGGGGGGT
>CAAKHB010002814.1:0-19127 GCA_901007665.1 Aeoliscus strigatus | reverse complement strand
GGTTGGAGGGAGTTGAAGAACGTGCAATATTAAAGGACACACAGAAAATGTAAGCACACAGTCTAATGGTCCTGTCCGTAAAAAGTCAGAATGAGGGAAAAAGACAGCAAAGATGGAGACAGACACACAGAGAAAAGGTGCTTGAAATGTGGAGGAGAGTGGAGAAGGAACACAATCCCAAGAGTCTGAGGTGCAGAGGAAAAATGTGGGATTGACTGGTCGGGTAAAGGGAGCTTTGGTACCTGTGGATGTGTCCTAGCTGCAGGCTCATAGCACAGGGAAAGCTGCAGTCTCCACAGATATGAGTGTCGGCTTTGGGCAATGAATAATTCAGATAGCAACAAGGACATGGGGATCTCTAGATATGGTAGCTCACGGATGGGGCCTTGCAAAAGCCTTGAGAGACAAAACGCCAGCAGAAAAGTGCACAAAAAAAATCCTCATGGTTGTAAGATCTGACCTTTGGCCCCCATGAAATCAGAGCTTGTAGGCTACTGTTGTTTAGACGTCACCTTTGGCTGTCTGGGCTGGATTACGGCATCAAGAGAGCACAAAGAGCCTCCAGCTAAACCCAGGCCATTAACTGATTAAAAAAGTACCTCGACCTGTTGTCATAATCTATATTATTTACTGGACGTGTTGCAAATGGGTATGAAATGGAGCGCTGGTCTATCTTTCATGTAATATACCATCAAAATATTACTGGCACATGGTCATGATGCACAACAACACATTTTTGCTTCAGAAAGAAGTAAAGACCCCTGTCCATGTCCCACCATTAGCACCGACCGTGAAGGTGAGTTTTGTATTGGCGATGAAGCTAACCTTTGCACTAGACGTGAAGCTAACGTTCACAGAACAGTACAGTACAGCTAACTGAAGCTAATTTAACGTTAGCAGTGAAGAACATTCAACGGTTCACCAGTGCTCAAGCAGTGTGATGCTAAAGTTTGTAGTGTGTCTAACGTTTGTAGCGAAGCTAACGTTTTCATGATGCTAACGTTTGTAGCGAAGCTAACGTTTTCATGATGCTAACGTTTGTAGCGAAGCTAACGTTTTCATGATGCTAACGTTTGTAGCGAAGCTAACGTTTTCATGATGCTAACGTTTGTAGCGAAGCTAACGTTCACACTAGCAGACGCAGACAGACCTGCTACACTTTGGCTATCTCTGACTGATAGAAACATGTCGACCTTTAACATGACATGTTCACGTTCACGTTTCAGAAGTAGGTCGATTATAGAAGCATATGCCAGGTTTTTGGTTGGGAGGGGTTCATGTTGAACCTGTTCTTGATGTAATCCATGAACAACTGTTATCCACATGTGAAATGGGAGGAGGGACAAACTTCAGTGGTGGTCTACATGTGGCATTCGCTGGTTTTCTGGGTCTGGTCCTCAGACGTCTTTTCCCCACTCTGTCGTGTGTGTGTGGCCTCATTAGGTCATGCGAACTCTGCATCCTATTCTACAAGAGGTGTCTTGGCCTGGAAATGCCTGCAGCCGTCCACTGTGGGATGAAAGCTTTTATCAGTTAATGTGAGAGTTCCTCAGCTGTTCCACAGCGACTGTACTAATGGGAGAGCAGGCTGCTAGGAACCTGGCCGACAGGGATTGGATGTAGAAGTGATCACAGAGAAGACTGAGGCACCAGGCAGCTCATTACTACTGTAGCAGCAGCACAGACTCAGCCCAGCGATCCTCTCAGGAAATGCTGTATCGATACAAACACCCCCCCACACACTCACACATTCATTCATTCACTCATACTCTTCCACTTATTCCGGTTACGGGTCGTGGTTGTTCTGGAGCCGATCCCTGCTGTCAGCGGGGCGGGGTACACAACAGACAACCGTTTAGAGTGACCAATCAACCTCAGCATGCTGTTGGAAAAAGACAGAGTACCCGGAGAGACCCCACACAGACATGGGGAGAGCATGAAAACTCCACATAGAAAGCGAAGCTGGGACCTTCTTGAGGCAACAGTCGCCTGCTCCTCCCCAATAACTACAACGATTGTTCATACACATAAACACAAACATCAAGCATCCATTACGAAATAAACTGGTACATGGACAACTTGGACCACGGGACGTTGACTGCAGGACCAGTAAAGGTGTTGGACTCAGACAGAAGACGGCACCATTTACTGGCATGGTGAGGACTTCAAACACATGCGCACAATTCATACTTCACGCTGACAATAGAGAATCTGAACAAAATCAAGCATCAAAACACATTTTCATTGTTGAGACTGGTGTTATCACGTTTCCTGACGCTCTAGTGGCTGGCGATGACTTGTCAGACCCCTCCCAGCTCAGGTTGTGTCCACTGCTGCTCCAGACCCGTTGAATTGAACTGCACTTGCCCAGGTTGAACTCTACCCAGGTTGTGAGTGTGTTCAAACTGCCCTGTGGGATTCCAACCAGAAGTGTGAGAGCTTGTAACAAGTATGCACGTCTCAATTTGAATTCCTAAAGCAACTCACAGACAAACTAGGTGACAAATTAAAGGAAGAATCAGAATCAGAAGTGAAGGAACAGAAAGCGATGTACACACAGATCACAGTGGGTCCCTCCGTGTTTTGGACGTTCATTGGCTGACACAGTCCCACCTAGAAGGACGATTTTGTGATCGACGTGTTGGGAGGTGTGAAAGCTGTCAGTGGAGCCAAAACACTCGTTTGTCTGCTTTCGTGAACCTGCTTTTCAACACCGTTGTTTGTAACGTGTTGTATCGGTGCAGCAAACTCAGAAGGACATGAAGGACTTTCTGTGGCAGTATTCAATGGAACCCAGACAGGTGGGTGAGTCTCGTCGAAATGCAGGAGACGAACGCTGGGGAGGAACTGGGGAAATTCATGCAAAGCAATTTTTGATCACAAATTCAGCGAATCATGAATTTATCATACTGCAGTCGAGATTGCTTTCCATTTCAGTTCAATTTTATTTAGACTCCTCATTTCATGGGAAAATAACCCAAAAAGGAAATAATCATATTCATAGCTAAAATGACTGCGGTATGGATGGAGGAATATGTCGTCAGTCGCTGCTTTTCTCCAAATTCTAAGCGCGTGGGCTCCGGGGCCGCGACCCCTCTGTCAGTCACCATCAGGTCCGGTCTCCATCAGACAGTATCAACATGTATTCAAGCATTTCCTGACATGACTCGTCCTTGTCCTCAGCCGTGTGTCTCAGGGCTGTCGCTGGCAAACGCGCTGACGTAAACTGACCACGTTGTTCCACTGTAATCGACCGTCGACTGTCAGCTGATCAGAAGCTCAACGGGACAAGAGGCATTGTAAAACAAACAAAAACAAAAATAATGTAACAACACAGCACCTTCCTGTCCACGTCCTCTTCTTTGAAATAAGGAACTAATACAAGTTAGATTCCTCTCAGTTTCCAGCCCTGCTGACATTGTTTCATATCATCAGTACTATTTGGTTTGTGTCTGGGTATTGATCCATGTCAGCCTTGATGATTGTTGTGTTACTTTTGTGTCACTATAATTTGCATTCTTGTCGTTCTTATTGTGGTTATTGTTGTTTTGTTCCGTGCTAAGTGCTGATCCTGCTACTGTTTTGCTGTGTCAGCCAAAAATGAAACAGAAGATTTGAAGCTAAGTTGCAGCCCGGGAAACCGGAGTACACTAACACTTTTAACTCTACGCGACTAAAAGATTTACAGGGTTCACAGTCTGAGTCTTGCTCCTTCGACAGTGCCCCCCCCGAGAACATGAGACCTGAACGTTGAACGATCCAGTGATAAGAAGAACGACAGCACACACATGGCTGCTGGCAGAATGATGCACGGTTACGTGTCCCTGTTTGCAGCTGTTCCACCGGGCCTGTGTGTCCGGTCGGTGGCATCCCATGTAATTGCACAGCTGTCACCCTGTAATCACACTCACGTGCACCATTTGCTTGTTGGGGGACGTTCCTCCTCGTCATCCATTATTTCTGCTCGTTTGCTTTACAAACACAGAGAAATAATCTCCTCGTCTGTGGCAGGATCGAACCGTCACTGTATATCTGAACACCAGCTTGCAGGAGATCAGTGTGTGTGAGTGTGTGAGTGTGTGTGTGTGTGTGTGTGTGTGTGTGGAGGGGGGGGCAGAGTGTTGGCAGAGGGATCAGCAGTTCTGTCCAAGATGTCTGCTGGCTGTTGCGAATCTCATCAATTAAACTGCGGTCAGGTTGAAAAGAGCTGTCCGGATCGATTCAACACTATACGATGATACTGACCCTTTGTATCTGTGTGATCGTATCACAAAACACCCATATCAGACCCCCGTGCTGCTGTCGAGGGGTCCTCACAGAGAAGACATGTTCTTGACGGTTTTACCCCAGGATCTATTTTTTTTTTCTACTGAAGAGGATTAGGTGATGGGGAGGTTTTCAGACCACAGACCTCGGGGGCCCCCAAGAACTTAATCAAATGTGTTGGGGGAAGTTTATTTCTCTGCCCTGTGTGAACGCCATCGCTGTCGACAACCCTCGGCTGTTTCTTACTTTCCGCCGTTGATATTCCACATATATTTGTATAATTTGACCCCCCCACCCCCATACTCTTCAAAGGAGCTTGTATAAATTGATTGAGTAAGAGCTTTTTCTATTGCTCTACCGCAGCAAAGTGAACAGCAGCGTATCAGAAATAGACCGTCTGCTCTGAAGAAGGAAGGGAGGAAGTGCTGGGGGTGATGATGGGGTTGGGATGGGGTGGGGGGGTATTCAAACTGTAGGCTCCACTGAATTGATGGGCACCAGGCTTGGGGCTTTTCTGTGAGCAAATCATTTGCATAATGGGAAAGTGTTTTGAGTTGGAGCTGAGAGCTCTCCTCTTGTTGGCCACAGCCAGAGAAGTGGAGGGAGGGGGCTCCTGTCAGACGTGGTGGTGGGGGGGTGTGCTGGCGATACGCTGTTGGACAGGTGACAGGAACCCCGGCATCAGGGCACCAACGTCCCATCGAACCCTTCGTGTCACAAATGAATCCTGAACAGCACGTTTCCCGTCAACTGCTGCGAGGAAATATTTTTTTAAAAAGTAGCTTGACTGGTTTGCAGGTTGACTGAATGAGGGGGGGGGTCTGTTGTAAGAAATGAAATGGAAACAGACACATTATATGGGTCCTGTGTGCACGTGGACCCGGGGGACTGAGGCATACGACAGCAGCGCTGAGAACGCGTCCCACTCCTTGATTTATAGGTCTTTGGCTGCTTTATGCAGTCTCATGATGTATGTGTGCACTTACCAGAGAGGAGGTGCGTAGTGCAGGCTGGGGAGGGACGGTCCCCGTGAATGATGTCTCAGTGGCACGGTTTCTTTTTTGTTGTTGCTTTGTTTTTATTTCGTGGAACCTTGGTGCTTCTTGCTGTGTGCCTGGGTAGGATGTCAGCATCGGCTCTGCAAAATGCAGGGTGGGGGGACGTGGCGGTTCCCACCTTTCCTCTCAGTGTGATAACTAATCCTCTATGGCTCTTTCAGGCAGTGAACACTGAATATTAACGCTGCGACGCCTCTGAAAACGTGTGTGACGCTGTTTATTCTGCGACAACGAGACAATCGTAGACTCTGTTCGATCATTATGAGCTGCTGCCGTTGACCCCCGTCACCTGAATGGTGCAATGAAAAATAATACGGGTTCTGTAGTAGTGAAGTCGTAAATTCCGTTCAGGTTTCACTGATGAGGGGCCCGGGGCTCCTGTCGCCACCAAACATCTGAATCCATAAATCTGGATGCATTGATGCAACGACCTGCAGCATACTGAGTTGGTTCATCTTGAAATGAGGAAAACCCACAAGAGTCTCAATGTGTAAACCTTCATATGTTTGAATTCAGTTCATCAGTAACGACGACAACTCGTTTCACGATGAACAAACTCAGTATTTTTACTCATTCCCCTTCCCCCCTTCGAGTCGCATACCGTGAATCAAATGACCCAAACTAATCCCAGGGTTTTCATATTTCGTTCAGAGACCTTGTATCGTCCCGATAGCACCATGTGTTCTGGTTGAGGAGCTCTGGAGAGCGAACAAGAGCATGCAGCAGCTCCCCCCGGGACTCACCAATGAAGGCTAATTAAGGTAAGCAGCAGTATGAGGGGCAAAGAAAGGAGCTAAACGTTCATTAGCGGAGACAAATTCCATCGGTTGGACTCACCTTTTCATCTTATGCTAATACGTATATCTGACAAATTAAATGCAAGTTGAAGTGTGTGTTCATCCACTACTGTTGAGTACAATCTGCCTCCTTCGGAGCCAGATGTGTCAGTTTACTCAGACGGAATCAAAACTGCTCGAATCCTTGGATATTAGTTTGTAGATTCAGGATGTAGATTCAGGTTCTGATTTGATGTCCACATTTCTGGCCTCACACTGAAATATTAAATGTGAAAGTAGAAGTTGGCTGTGATTGTCCAACGTGACTTGAAATATGGACGAGACGCTGATGTGCAGCTGGTTGCACATCAGTGTGCGCGTCATTACGCAGTGGCTGGGTCCATTAATTATCCTCTGCATAGTTCTGTGTCGCCCCAGTCTCTCCAGAACCACTGTTACAGATTAAAGAGGTTTTCTGATGATGGTGAATGACTGTTGACTGAAAAAAGTTGTGTAGCTTCTTCTGATCAGCACAATTCTTTTCATCCCTGTTTGCACTGAAATGGACTAGATGTGTTTGCCTAAAGCTTCTCGGTACTTTGCTGCCTTTTGAACATTTTGATGCTCCCATTGCTACTCCAAGAAAGAAAGAAACTCTGTGTGTGTGTGTGTGTGTGTGTGGTTTTATGTGAATTGACTGGGACAAAAATAGGAGCTATCAGCAGCTTCATCTTTGAACACTATCAAGGAATATGAAAACAAAAAGGAAACGAGACGTGTTTTGAAGGAGGATGTGTGTGTGTGTGTGTGTGTGTGTGTGTGTGTGTGTGTGTGTGTGTGTGTGTGTGTGTGACACGGAGCTGAATGACACACATAGAAATGGATGAATATGTGTTTGTCCACGTCCACACAGTAATGTACTAAGGATGTCTTCAGAACACGATCCATCCTATTGTTGGTCCTTTCATTCACCCGGCTCACGTCGTTTCCAGAATCTGTCTGGTGAAACATGTGGATTCTGATTAAGAAATGGACTTCCTGTGTCCAGATTTGTGACTGATTTATTGATTGATTGATTGATTCTTTATTGAACATGCTGAACATAAAACAATACAAACAAACAAAGAAAATACCGCATTTGAGGTGTCTGAGGTGTGTCATTATCATAGTATCATCATCAGATGGGGATGTAGTAGAATATGTAGTAGAATGGTGCAGTAGATACAGTACATGTAGATGATATAGTAGAATATGTAGTAGAATGATGTTGATGATATAGTAGAATATATAGTAGATACGTCCCCATTATATCTATGAAGAGCTGACAAGTGGAACTCAGACAACAACAACAACAACAACAACAACAACAACAACAATAATAATAATAATAATAATAATAATAATAATAATAATAATAGTAATGGGAAGAAGAAGAAACTACTTGTGTCGCGCCTTTCTGACAAATATGCATTTCAAAGCGCTTTACACCAAAATCATCGTGGTGTGATCCATCGTCAGTAGACGGGGGCCTGATATTCATCACTCTTTGTCATCATCCACACAAATGTATTTGTCATTTGTCATTTTCACTGAGATGAGATTCCTTACGCAGCCAGACAGCGTTTGTCCCCTCTCTGGCATTTTATGGATGTTTTTATTAAACAAAGATGTTGAAACGAGTCAAAGCAAGTTGCAAGGCAGAATCTGAATTCTCATAAATGTTGCAGGACTTGGAGTTGGGCTTTGCTGCGATTCGACTCTCCTCATTATCAGTTGATTTTCATGACGTGCGCTGCAGAACCATTGAGAGTGAAGAGCCTGAGTTCACCTGGAGACTTAAACGTTTGTACTTCAACCCTCCACAGCTCGTCCAGGAGCAGCGTCCGGTAGCAGCCCCCACACACCCACGTGGACTTAACCTAGTTGTCTGCACTTTTTCATCCCGTTGCGAATTTTATGTTCATGACATGCTGTTGTGCAAAGAGAGGCTGCAGAGACAGATGGGATAAGATGCATAATGGCCAAGAGGCAGATCGGAACAGATGAGGCTGCTGAAGCACCTGGACGACTCGTGATGGTCGGCCATCACGACCGCCGCCGCTGCAACGACAAGCTGAGAGCTGGAGCTGGTCGCACGCAGGCATGTTTCTGCTCTGTCGTACAGGAAGGAGCAGCGTGCCGTGTAATGGAAAACACATTTGTATTCGGGCTTTACACAGACTCTCTCTAGCGTAAAGACAATTGTAAGCGAGCTGTAACTTTTTCAGCGAATATAACTCCACATTCACACTGGTAATGGAGTATGAGGAGGAATATTAGACCAGCAAAGCCTCCCTTCGCTCCCTCTATCAACATTTCAGTCCACTAGTGTTCATTTAATGCTTGGTCTATCTAATACCTTCATAGCAGAACCTTTTGGGGTATTGTAATTTTGCCCATCACCACCCCAGAGTCTCACACACTGTGTTCCAGAAGAATTGATCTCATTTTGACTCACACAAACTTTGAATGCAAACAGTGTTTTCCTCAAGCTGCTCGTCCTCTTTCCCCATGACAGACACTGCACATGTGACAAATAACACTCACTTCAGCAGCTCCTCTGCTCCCAAGGGAAGTCACAACATCACAATAAACAAGTGTGTGTTGTCGGGTAAAGGCTGGTAAGGCGATCGAGATGACGCCCGAGCACAAACTCCAAACTAGTTCAGTTTAGAACAGGGTCCAGTGGCAAATGACTAAATCAGAGACAGAGACACTCCTGGCTTTCCAGATGAATGAATGATCAGGAATCTGTCTCTTTTATATGGAAAATAGGCTGCAAATTACCACCTGAGATGAGCTTTGAGCCAGCGAGCCTGAATGCAGCCTCCCGAGTTATAATATGCATTAGATAACATGACTTTGACATTTCATTAATGGGGAACCTGTCAGCCCAGGGATACAGAAATCTTTATTTAATCACTGCTACATTACGATGGTGATTGTGTATCAAATAAATACAAAATGGCACAATAATCCAATTTTATGGCCGAAGCATTTATGTCAGAGCGAAAGAAGCTTCATTGTGGTAGATGGGTGAAACGCAGCAGCGGCGTCCTTCAGGGAATCGATTGCGAGGTGCTGATACTGTAAAACGCTGAATTACTAATGAACTCATCTACACTCGCATCAACAGAAAACATGTCAACTAATAGACAAATCTGATCCACACAATGACATGAGAATCCTGTTTATGACAGAAACACAACTCACCATCCAGGCAGTACTTTCCATGTACTGAGTCCTGTACAGACAACAGCAGACGTCACACTGCAGGGGTCTGTTCGGTGGTTCGCCCCTGTTTGACTGACGCGAGCCGTTGAGGCGCTGAAAGTTTTTCTTCTGCGTCGCTGCCGAGGTGATGAGAGTTTTTCTCCAGATTCTACTGCGACAGTTACAGAAAAGATGAGATGACGTGTTTACCATCTCTTCTGATGGAGGAGGCTGAAATACGACTGAGCAGTTGATCTAATGCCAAGCAAATGACGGATCTATGGAAATAAGACTATGTACAAATCACTGCTGAAAAACAATGTTTGTCTTCATCTCAGTCTGGACGAGTCTTTTTAAAATGACTAGAATCACACATTTTTAATTTCGTATGTGGACAAGAGTACTGGAGAGGGGACGCCGACTCACACCGTGATTTCTGTAGGTGTGTAGACTCAGTACATCTCCTTGGGTGGGGTGTATCTAACCTAAACTGAATTGACCTCATTTCCATGAATGTAACTGAAACATGCATCATGCAGTGATGTGACATTGTGAAATAGGTTTGTGTGTTCACAACAATCACACCAATTAAGAAAGGTGACAGATGAATACAAACACATACAGTATATGATGTGTGTACTAGCATGATGATTGTTGAAGTGTGTGTGTGTCTGTGTGTCTGAAGTCTGTCACATGTAATCGTAGTACTTCTCAGACTGAAGCATGTTGAATGTGGACGTTTTCTAACATCTCTGCCGGTGCAGTGAGAGCGTCTTTGGTTTGAGATGGTTTGACTCGTCATTAGATGTCATTTGAGGGTTTGTCCCATTGTTTGTGAAGTGACCAAACAACTCATTCAATCAAGGAAACAATCCACAGTTCAAGCTGTGATGAAACTAGTCATTATTTTCAGCCTCAAAGGAAACATGCAGCATTCACACGGCAGCAGCGGATGTGTGTGTGTCTGACCAAGGTGCTGAGCTTTCCGTTTCATTCAGTGGAAATCCGACTGCATGCGATGCAGCGATGTCAGTGCAGGTTTGTTTCAGACGTTGACGGCAGCGATGAAGTGTTGACACTCGACTCGGCTCTTTCTCGACACGGCCACCGACGGTCACTGTGCTGAGGCTGAGGGAAGTTCATCCTTCAGATGTGATCTGTTCACGTCCTCTGAAATCACAGGGAAGATCTACGAGTAGGAGTTAGAACTTTTCTCTAACTTATAGCCAGCTTCTTCTTTGTTCTTACTGTTAAACATTCCACAAAATCAGCTTGTGTGCATTCGATTGCAACAACAGACGTGATTAGGATTCAGACACACACACTCCCTCCACATGCAGACGGTCCTTGGTTTCTCCGTGTTTGAAATGTGACTTGTGTGACCAGTGAGCTGCAGGAGATGAGGCTTGATTTATTCTGCAGGCTGATGATAGCCTGGTATCATCAGTCAATCAAGAAGGTTCATGCTACAACAGAGTCGCTTCAGTAACGGTGCAAATCGATAGAATGAAGAGGCTGTGTGACCCTGCACCCCCTCACCCCCCGCTGGCTCCAAATGCCACTCCACTGGATGCAGCTTGGCTGGTCATTTTCTGAAAACCCAGCTCCCCGTATTTGCACCGATGCTGCGATGTGCGCTCCTTGTTGGCTCAGCGGACAGTTTCCTCTTCGTCCTGTGACGTTTGCCGCATGACGAACAATCTTCGTGTGTGTGTGTGTGTGTGTGTGTGTTTCCAGTGATGAAGAATAAAATGTGCTGGTACCGTTTATCCTGCTGAACACCTTCCTTCTGGTCCAACATGTGATTGTGTCGACGTCCTGACTCATTCACACGTTTTATATTAACAGTAACACACACGGTTCAAACGGAAGCTAGATGGGGGCGCAACATACGACTGCAGGATCTCAACACCATGCATGAGTCCTCATTTCATCCAGTTGTAGTTTCAAATCAGGGACTCGCCGCTACATCTGCTGCCTATCAGAGGGCCGCACTGTTGCCATAGCAGCCGCTCTGAGCTCCTCAGCTCAGTGACAGTAAACAAATGATCAAGAAAATGACATTTGTGAAAGAAATTGTATTGCACATGGTCACAATTGTTCATGTTTGCATGCTATGATGTGATATATTTGTATTTCATGGCAGATTTCCAGAGAGAAGCACACATATTATCGACACTGCAGCTCAATTTGTGTCCCAGGAAGTATCTATGTCCATCACACAAGCACCCTTCTCAAAGGCAATTTTTCATACATCTCCTGGTGGAACATGTCAAGTTGTACTTAGTAGTAATTCTGCTTATCTGATGTGATGGCAGGCGATGTTTTTGCACTGGTGGCACAAACTGAAATATTTTTATATTTGCAGCTGAAAGCGTTCACCCAAACGCTGGCCATGAGTCCCAGAATGAGTCTGTTCAGATGCTGAACAGAGACATACCGCTGTCTATACTCTCTGTCAGGGAACTACAACCTGCATCTGGACCAGGACAAAATTTGCTTTGGATCGCACTCATCCGCTGAAGTGCTCCGCTGCCTTGAGTACGACTGACTGTCCACCGCTCGGTGACTCTAACGCAGCAAAAGCCCCAAGCTGCTCAGAGAACGACCCTCCATCCGTCCATTAGGTCAAAAAGAGCAATTCATTCATCTATTTATCTGGGCGCTCTCAGTGGGGAGGCCACGGAGAGACATCGGAGGTAGCTTTTTAATCAAAGCCCACCTCCCAACCAACTGAATGATGTGCAGCGACGCATGTTTGTTTATCCAGGACGCAGCTGGCGGAGGGCGAGTTGATGAGGGAATTCCTCTGTCTCCTCTCTCCTCTGCTCTCTCACACATCAAGAATGGGTCTGTGGAGAAGAAAATGGCAGAGAGAACCTCAAAGTCCTTCTAATGAGATCTAGAGCTCTGGGTGTAATTAGAGGCTGCCTGGTTAGAGGACAATTAAGTGGAGGTTCTCTCAATGGACTGAAGTACAAAACGGTGCAAAAAAAGATTGATGAGTTCAATGTTTTCCAAATGAGCAGCCTCATACACAGAATTACACCCAGAAATGAAAGGATCATCACCATCTAAACTACAGCCAGGGGATGCTAATGGCTCATCAGATGGGGAGGCTACAACTGCAGCATTGACAGTGGAAGAGCTGGATGGTGGGGGCAGATTAATGCCATCCATCCATTTTTTCATCCTTCCATCTATTCTCCTGATTCTATATTCACTCGCTAACCCCCGTTAGCCTAGCCCATCCAGTCCCGTGTCATCAGATGCACAAGGACGTTGCAGGAACTCCTGTCTGCTCATGTACGACTCTGTGGGCGTTCAAGAAGAATGAAAGAGGATATCTTGTACAGTTTACATGACGTTGAAGGTCCCTGGGGTGTTCCTGGACACGGTCAGGCAGAGGAGAGTGGGACACTTTGTCAGGGACTAGACACGAGTAAGTAATATTTGGTGAAGTGATCTCTGGGATAACGACACGACAAATTTGAATAAATCTCCTCTCCGTGGTGGGGGGTTATAATTACCATCAGAGGTTACAGGACTTCAGAAACAGCCGCCCGAGAGCCTGTGAGGTTGATGGAAGGGCTCCAAATGAAGTCGACCTCAGATCTAAAGGCTCCGATTTAAATATCCACTGTAGTTCCCTCATGTGTCTGTGTAGCTTAAAGACACGCAGCTCATCGTCGGCCTCTTCTGACCCCGTTATTTACACAGGAAAGTCCGTCCTTCTTCGATCCACCTCGGATTCTTCCAGAAAAGGGAGATGCCGTTGGGCCTTGGTGTCATCAGTCCCCACGTAACCACGGGCTGCAGAGTCGCAGCAGCTTATGTTCTCTGACCGTCGGACCTTTGATGTCGTCGTACTCAGCCTGAGGTGTCAGTGTGACAGACTTATCAAATCCCCAGGAACGGATGGCAAATCCCTTTGCCCCTGACCTTATCTGATATCTGTCCTGCAAGACTTTCACTTCCACATACCTCCCCCTGCCCCACTTGGACGCACGGGTGCCAGGGAGGAGTTTTCTAGATGTGTCTAGATTTCCTCCAGGGATCCACAGTCGTGCCACTTGGAACATTTGGGGAAAACCAGAGATGAATTCACGCTGAAATGTACTTGTGCAGAGTCAACTCCATATTTAATGAGTTTATCTTTGGTTCAGCAGACATGGACCAACACTCTGGTGGGGTTTGTCAGTACTCGGTGTGTTCCCAGAACATGATGTGTGACTGATCGTAGTGATCACACAGAAGAACCACGTTTTAATCCCCATTTACAGTTGAATAATGCATTTCAGATTGTCCTCTGACTTATTTGTGCTTTTTGGTTCTCGTTCACTCATTCATTCATTCATTCATTCATTCATCTTCTATTGTTGCTCTGGTTACGGGTCTCGGCCGTCAGGGTCCACCCTGGACGGGTCACCAGCTCGTCACAGACAACCGTTCACACCTACGGGGGGTCTAAGGGACCAGTTAACCTCTGCATGCTGTTGGAGGAGGGAGGAGGACGGTGTACCTGGAGAGAACCCATACAGACACAGGGAGAGCATGAACACTCCACACAGAAAGATCTCAGAGCAGGAATCAAACCAGGGACCTTCTCGCCAACCACTGGCCCACCGTGTCGCCGTGTTCTCTTCTCGATACTGATGGTTGTTTTGTTTTCACACTATGTGAATCCGTCTGTCCGTCTGACTTTTCACAATAACGCTGTTCCAAAAAGGCTGCCTGCCGCAAAGCGTCGTGTTCACGTACCCGTGGGACAAATTCATTGACACATGCACACTGGGTCAAAGGCATCATGTTCCAGGAGTCACCCTGGGCACTGACAGCCTCAGATACTGGGACAAAACGGCTGCTGGCGCATGCAAGGTGGCATGATGAAAAACTATTAATACTACTTATATCATTCCTCTGGGGAGAACGCCTCGACAGATTCTGATGCCGCTCGCACCACAAAGGCAGTCGTGAAGCAGATCCATGAAAAGAGAGAAGAGAAGCCTGGACGTTTGAAGGTCACGGCCTGTACCAGTGCCTCTTTTGATCCCTTCCTTTGAATAGTTTACAAATATGTACGACGATAGGGAGCAAAGAATTCAGTGTCAGGAGGAAAAAAAACCACATACTGACCCGGTGGGCCAGTGGTTTACACTGTCACCTCATAGCAAGAAGGTCTCTGGTTCACTTCCTGGCCTGGAGTCTGTGTGGGTTCTCTCCAGGTACTCCAGCTTGCTTCCTCCCTCCTCCAGCAGCACGCCGCGGTGAACTGGTCCCTGTCAATCACCTGTGAGTGTGAATGGTTGTCTGTCCTTCATCTCCCCTGACCCTGAGATGATGAATGGATGAATGAATCGCAGCTGTTTGTCTCCTGAACTCTGATGACAAGTTCCTCACTCACATGATTGAATTTTTTGTGTGCGTGCAGTTATGTGGGATCCATTCATACAGTCTAGTGTTTGTTGCTGTTACAGACGGTGACATCCTCCAGAAAAAAAAACAAAAACAGAAACAAAGAAGTTTGTAGGCAAAGAGCCAATGTGAGATTAAACAATAATACCAGACAGATGCCGAGAAACAAACACAACAAACACAACTTGAACTAAAATTATGTGAAAGAGAAACATCTGTTTGGGAAGAAAACTAGGTGAGAAGAAGTGGAAAGGGGCGGTCGCTGAGGACGTTTCCTCCAAACTGCCAGGAGAGATGTCACTTTATGGAAGATCTGCCTCCTCTGAGTCTTCTGCAAGAAGAGACGACGAGATGTGGGTTAAAGCTAAAAGGCAGCAGGTACCTGACTGATAAGTGGCAATTCAACATTCTCTGCTTCAGACAAATTCCATTTTTTGCAGCGTGATGAGCAACACACAAGAATGTCGGGGAACAATGAAAGCATGCTGCATGGGGGCACGCACGGGGGCCTCCAGGAGTCACTGCAGGTTGAAGACTGCATTTCTCATCTCAAGCCGTGGACTTGACATCAGCCCACCTGGGTTCTATGAGCAGACCAACGCCATGGAAACGGCTGCAGCCTCGTGTGCCTGACTGATTCCATCCGACGTCAACAAAGTAAAAAGGTGACGTGTCGTCGTTGTACTTGAACGTTGTATAATTGAACTCTAAAACAACAAACAACTGTGTGTTCAGTGAATGATGTAACATCAGCCTCAGCTCATGAACGACTGACAATGTTACTTGTGATGACGTCAGCTTTTGCTGTTTTTGTGATTTCGGAATCAAACTGCAGTTGTGACAGTTCCACAGGAATTGGTGTTGTTTTACAACATCAACAACATCATTGTTTACACCTACCAGAGGAAAAGATGTACATTGGATGGTTAGATTCTTTATTTTTAAAGACATATTTATTTCTCCTAATTAAAGATTCTTAGTCTGGTAATTCACGCGAGAACGTTCCGGTCCGGTGTGTGTGTTCTTGAAGGACTCCGCTCCGTGCGGGGTTATAACAACAAGGGTTGTGACGAACAGTCTGGACACGAGACGATCTCCAGCGTCAATCACGTCAGATGACTAAAGATGAGTGATCTTAGAATCGTGGCTTTCAGGGAAGAAAATGCCTTAGTTGGGGATAAACTGTCAGAGGGAGGAGAATCTCCCTCAGATTTCTGCCCTGAATAGCCCGCAGACATACAGTTTATATTCCCTGTCGAAGGAGGACGAACGGGAGGGAGAGGTGCCACCGTACAGACTAAGACACAAAGGAAACAGGAAGAATTGAGCATTCTGGGCGTCTCCGCTTGGAAAGTTGCATGCTGGTTAGGTTAACCTGCTGGCTGGCTCACGGCAGCTCTTCAACTTAACGCCCAGACGCCGGCGTCTGCCTCTGAGCTTATCAGGGTTTCCCAGGCGGTGATTTAAGTGCACGGAGAGAGAAGGAGACTCGCTGAAAGGGAAAAGGGGAGTGGAGGTGAGTTTACGAAGATGAAACAGACCGTAGACTTGGGCCATCGGGGGATGGGGGGCGGGGGGTGTTTTTAATGCTTTAGCTGAGTTTACTCTGGTTGAGACGCCGCTTGTGTGACAAGCACAGTGATGTCTGACGCCTCTGTGGACCAAGTGTGGACGCCACGTGTTCAGGTGTTAAAATAATGCTGAGTCACTGCGGTTGGGTGAAGATGAACGAGGCGTCCAATTACCGAGCAGGTTCACACTGGTTCAACATGTCGTTCCAGTGGGACCTTAAACATGTTAGCAACATGTCTGTAGCGTCCAACCTGACCGCCAGCATCCAGCTAACTCCTCACTGACACTGAACTCCAGCACACTGACGCAAACGTCACGTCATTTGTGACCGAGTCTAGATTGTACGATTGCAGTACCCAATAACGCCACAGGGTGTCTCCTTTCGGTTTGTTGCGTGTACCGTGCTGCCTCGTTGCTCGCCATCCTGCTCCGTGTACGGGAGGGGTCTCACACATCCTCTCAGTAACGAGTTGGTGTGGACTGTGCTGCTGTGCAGTCGTTGACCCATGACCTCAACTTAATAGTGTGTTCAACATGAATTTGAGGCCCAGCTGTGGACAGTAAGTTGTCAAATGGAATGCTCTCCTACCCAGTGAACACGACACAACTGTGTCCATAGTGAGGGAGTGACAGGCGGGGCCACACGGCGCCCCCTTGTGGCTCCCGTTACACCATATTCAGATCCAACCTCTCTGTATTTTTATACTGATGGATGCGCCACAAAGTCGGACAATGGTATTTGAGGAAGTAGTATGACACCAGCAGCAGCACCAGACCTCATTTCATTTCATCCATATTTCATAGGCTATCACTGGGTGAATGTTTCCACTCACTTTCACCAAGTGTAAAATGGGTTTGGCTGCACTGACAACAGCAAAGTGACATACAGCAAGTGTCATCAGCATCTGTGGGAGATGAAGTCACCAAACGTGGTGCTCCAGGATGCATCCGTGCAGACTCCAGAGCTAATTGACTGTAATGTCATTTTATCAGCTTGAGCAGGTTATTGACAGCAACATCCCAGAGGCCTGTTCATCCTTCTGTCAGCTCGTCAGCATGGGAGACGCCATTATCATCTCATTACGCCTCACGCTCTCATATAATCCTGACATTTCCTTTCTGTCGGAGTGTCGGGAGCTGCCACGCTCAGCTGTGTTGTGGCGGTAGTCGTGGAATGTGTGTGTCTATGTGGGTGGTGGAGAATGGCAATGAGGGGTGATGAAGACTGTTTTTAATTTCCTGGAGCCACTCAGCAGACTGTCCTCATCCCTCGGCTCCATCAACCTCCCTCAGCAGCATCCTCGTACTAACGGGACCGATGTGAACCACGGTTTAAACTGACAGAGAGCTGACATCACACCGTCTACGTAGAACTCCCCCCTACTGGAGAACTCCACCTGAGCCGTCATCTCACAATGAAAACATGACCAGTTTGTTTATGCGAGCTAAGCTAAAGCTAATCAACAGGGTTTTCAAACCAGAGGCTGACTAGACTGCAGTCAGGAACATTTATGTAACGCATCCCCCTCAGACCACAGTGTTACCATGACAACACATCCTTTCCTGCTGTACTTTGATGTACAGCAGAGGATATTGATCAGTATTGCAGTTTTTGCAGCGCTCGTTGTGGATTGGATGATGAAACATTTGTTCCCTCTGCGAGGGCGACTGGTCTGTGAAAACGTTTGTTGCTCTGTGAAGTGAGAGTAGCTCTGGAAGATGCTGTGCTCTGTCTGACATTTGACGAGCAGCAAAGGGAAATGTGACCGACGGGCACCGGGACGGGGGGGCGGGGTGACTGCAGACAAACTCCTGTGTTTGGGATTGATCTTCCCACAGTTACCAAGGGGACAAGGGGGTACACAAACACCGGCGACCGTCTGTATTTGCAGAGAATGACAGTTAAATGCTGCGGTGCATCAGCTCACACTGACCCCCCCCTGTGACGCGGCGATCGCATGCTGTTTTAAAGGTGTGCAGGCTCTGCACACGACCTTTTCTCTGAACAATGCTGCTTTTCATCCGCCGTCCCCAGTGACCCTCTGCTGTGCCCCTTATTAATCTTCCATAGTGTTGGTGAGGGGCGGGGGGGGGGGGGGTCAAGCAAGCGCCGGGAGCAGAGGGATATCGGAGCAATCGATGTAAACAAAGCAGCGGCAGGCCCAGGTGAGGTGGGCGAAGGTGAGAATCAGTCGGAGCCCCACAGTGTTTCCTGCTCCTGAGTACAGACGGAATGTTCCACATTTCTACTTCATCCAGGCCCCCTCCCACGACACGCTTTGACTGCATCCTTCTATGCTGACGGTGTCACAAAGCTAATCTCTCCTGGGGGTGGACTGTAGCTTCAGTCCACGACTTTGGATGGATCGTGTCAGAGGCTGAACACATACGATCACTTTCTATCCACACATGTAGAATGACACGTAACAGACAACCTCCGATCCAAACCTGATGAAAACCAGGGGGCGGGAGCACCTCCCACCCGTTTCAAGATGGCTGCATTGTCTCCCCGTGTTTCTGGATCGATCTGAAGGTTCTTCTCTCAGGGTGTTGAACGTCGACCCTCATGGATCCTGACGTCCTCTGGCACTGGCCTTTTCATCATTCCAAGAGTGAACACCAAAACCCATGGGGGGGCTGCATTCAGACACGAGGGCCCCCAGTTAGGGAACAGCCTGTTTGGGAGCATCAGGGCCGCACAGACTGTTGGAATGTGTTCATGTGTTCATGTGTTCATGTGTTCATGTGTTCATGTGTTCATGGGTTCATGGGTTCATGGGTTCATGGG
>CAAKHB010002813.1:269480-305517 GCA_901007665.1 Aeoliscus strigatus | reverse complement strand
ATTGGAGCAGCAGCTCCTGTGATCTGCAGGGAAGTGAAGCGGCACACTGACAGGAACGCAGTAAAGATTCAACGTTAAAAACCCTCCCATGTTAATACCCATGTTGTTCCTTGGCAATGAAGTGTTGTTTTTTGTTTTTTTTTTTAACTGTGTTGTCTGTGTGAGCTGGCAGGAGATAAAAACTCCACCACATCAGTAGACACACTCCATCTTGCTCAGTCTAGCAGCTCAACGACGTATTCATCGTCTGGCCTCATCTCGCCTGCACATTGCGTTGTCATGCCGTATGTAATTGCTGCAGAAGCGCTGCGGCGTTTTAATTTCTGAGCTTCTCATAAACACTGACGAGGAGCAACTATGATTGAAGAGTGTGTGTAATGAAAACCTCACATGCAAGAAGCGGACAGTTTTTACTGGTACACCCTGGTCTTCAGCCACGCTGCCTCGTCATAGCGAAACCACATATTATTAATCTGGGCGAGTTTCTTACCCGGTTTCTACCTCATCCTCCGCTTGCGAGTCACCCCGGAGACACGCTGGTTCCTCCGCAGAGGCCGCTACAGCGGCTAACGTGGACGTGCTTGTTTACTAAAGCCTGCTATGACTCAGGAGTTTCAGGATGAGTCGTCACTGCGGCTTTCAGTACAATGAAATGTTTTCCCGAGAACTGACACTGCCGATGGCGTCATCCTGACTGTGGACGTCAGAAATGGTTCCAAAATTCAGCTGACGCCAGGCTAATGTCATTTCCAACAAGTTGTAGGTCAAAGCTGATCGCAGAATGTGTACACTGGTGTCTGCCCCCCCCCCTCATCTCTAATCCTCAGGTACAGTGTGTGAACAGCCAACGTGAGGTTTTACAGAATTTTCTTCAGGCAAACACATGTGTTAGCGTCTTTTGTGAACGTCTAGAACACCAGTTGCAAACGTGCGTAGGATCATTATTTGATGCACCCTCATCCACAGAGAAGACGTCTCCCGCTGCATCTCTAAACAGACTGTCCTCCCCCGGTCACATCAGGTCTGTGCTCACCCCAGTGAACATTCAACGCTGTCGGTGAGTTTCAGCTTAATTGAAAAAACCATCGACCGTTGATTGTACCCTGTGGCAGGCGCCGAGTCTCTCCAAAACAAAGGGGAAAAAAAACAGGGGAAAAAATGGTAAAATGTCTGCAGTGCTGTATGAGTCAAGTAGTCAAGAACTGGCCCCCCCGTCTGCAAAGAAGATACTGTCTCCAGAAAAAAAAAAAAAAAAAGCTTCATACCACAGCAAAGGTCACAATCAACATTCATTGCTGTCGGTGGGTTTAACTGTATGGAAGAGCTCACTGAACGATGAATGCAACTGTGTCCCAGATTTCAGCCAACCGTCACAACCAATAGCGTCACAATATGCTGATGATGCCATTGTTTATTTCTCCGTCTGCTCCCTCCCGTGCCTCCCGCCAATGACATGCGAACACCGCCAGCGTCACTTGACAGGAAGCTCAGATTGCATCTCGATCATGCCGCCGTCCCGCTACAGCAGCAGGGAAAGAGCAAAGATGTGGTGATAGTGACCTTTTGAAGAAAATGTACACAGAACGTATGCTTGCAGTGATATTTGGAGAGAATGCATTGAACATGTGAATGTATTAATAAATGATGATAAACTCATAATAAAAGTTGTTTTTTCTCCTCATGATGTGCATGTTTATTCATTGCATAAATGTCATGATTTACTTACGAGTCAGAGCAAATTATCGTTTTGTAGCAAAAGTTTAAATTATGTGGAATGAAATGCTGATTTTTGCATACTCTATTCTGTATGGATATTCTTAAAAAAATATTAAAATACAGCTGTGTATTCATTTTACAGTGCTTGGTGCATTATCTGTTATATTGAAATAATTCGATCGGCTGATCTGATGTCAGTGTTTAAAATTCTTTGGTCAGAATGCGCTGAGTTTATATTCATGATCCTACGAAAGCCACATGAAATTCTTTATACTTTTTTGTATAACTATTTTGGAGATACAGCTGAATAAAAATATGCTAAATCAGATGCAGGTGATCCTGACACATAAATATGTAACTTAGTACATTAGTTTCTTATGCTTCAGTCACTTACACCTTTATACTTTATATACATAAAAAAAATGTTCTTCCTTTGTGCGTGTGTCTTTTCTATTTCAAGTGATTAAACCAAAGTCGAATGAAAGTTACGTGTCAAAACCACATAAAACTGACAGGTTTTATACCGGTGACGTTTGTGCATTAAACGCTGCTTTCCCCTCATTTAAAAAGAAAAAAGAAAAATGCCCGTTCGGAATCATGAACACTGTTCAACCAGCAGAAATTAAAAAAAATGTACAAAAAGGACATTCAGTTATTTGGTTCATGTATGCGCTTCATGAAAAAAAAATGTCCATAAAGATGTGCAAAGTCAGCATAATTGTATTTTATATTTTCAAGTATTTCGATATTGCAGTCTTTATTAAGAATAGAAACACCGACAGTGAGTGAGATCTGATGTTGATGATCTGTGACGCTGAATGAGTCACGATAACAGTAATTGAAAATCGAAATGATTAGTACATTGGTTATAAGGAAATGTCGTCTTGTAAGACAATGAATATCATGTTTAATTTTTTGTGGGATTGACAAAACTGAAACCATCTGAGGTAAAATAGCTGACAGGAAGAATTTCCTTTATAACTGTGGAAATAAAATGTTTGCTATTTTAATACGCAGCTCATCTTGCAGTAACTCATGATAATAAAACCCAATCCTGCTCTGTTATAACGTGGATGGTATCTGCTTCCTGCACCAGGAATCGAAAAATGAAAGTGGCTATTTTGTCCACTAGAGGGACACCGCAGAACAAGACAAGAAATGTCAGACATACCCAGTTGTTATTTTTCTACTACTTTGTCTTGTCTTGTGTACATTATCTGATATGTACAGGAGTAGAAAAGCAGACACCAATGAATGGCCGAGTAGCCGGAGGTCTTCATGAAGGGACATCTTGACATTACATAATGTGACAACCTGGCATTGTGTGTTTTTGTGTTACATCACTCACTCGCAGGGGCTTACGCTGGGCCCCCACCAATTCAATGTTGTTAACCATGAAAAGCCTAAAAATATAATACTGGATCAAGGCAGAGCGTGGCAGTAGCTTTACATACCTTGGATTGACATTGTGCCTACAGTTGGTTTCACAATTCATTGCAACATTGGTAAGAAAGGTGCCAACATGTTTTTTTTTTTTTAAAAAAAAACATTATTAAAAAAAAGCAGTTTAAGTAGTACGTTTTATATTGATCGCCAAAAAGTTGAAAAAATTAGTGTTATAGACTTACATTTTTTCACTTTTATGACCAAAAAAAGAGTCATGCTGTAGCTTCACATTTTGTTTTTCCAACAGGAACTAGTTTGTAGTTGAACCAGTGACCATTATCCTCAAAGGAAACCCATCTAACCTCTACACTACTGTATTTTCACTTTGCTTGTTTCACATACTGATACAAAAGACAACATTTTGACAAAAAGTCATCCTATAGTCTTACTTTTTTTTTGCTCAATTTTTGACCGTTATTTTTTTTTCATTATTATCAAAACGTTTTTTTTTTGTTTTTTTTTTTACTTTTTCCACCATAAAAGTCATGCCTTACACAGTGACACTCATAAGCGACATTGCGAACTGCTACACTACACATTTAATTTGACAAAAAAGTCAAAGTCAAAAGGGGGGAGTGGATTTTATTGGGTTTTTTTGCAAATAAAACAGACAAAAAAAACAAATGTGTAAGTACCTTGCAAAGCAAACATTCTTTTTATGGTCATCGTTTAAAAGAGTGTGTGTGTGCAAGACACATGCTTATTAGTAAAAAAAATAGTTTAATCCATTTCATAATGATGATGTAATGCTAACGATACCAATGGCTTTACAATGAATTTGTGCTTTGTTTTCCTTAAACAGGGGATATATCATGTCCAAAAAATACCCATGTTAAGACAGATTTATTGTTTTTCTTGAACAACTGAAGTATAGTGTCTGGATTTGAAGTTGTTAAAATAAAAATGTTGTACATTGTGCTTTTTTTTTTTTAACCAACTGATGACTGAGCAAATTATTAAATGTCACATTTTATCAGCTGCCAAGCAAGAATAATCACACAAACCTACCAAATACATCACATTTTATCAAACATTTGTTCAGTAATCCACAGATCTGATCATACCAAGTAGCCGCTACTCTAAAATCTAGCAAACTCTAGTATTCAACTTCAGAATACTACACATACACAGGAGCATACATATACCAGTTCCCCACACATTGTATCTTTGCAGCAAACGCACCACATGAGACTGATCCGTCGTGAACACTCTAATTGTCAGTGAGAGAATTGTATGTAAACAATGACACAACTGTATGATCAACTTCATCCTTTAATTCATATAGACATCTCATTTTTTCCCTTCGTAGTATTCTTTTTATTTCATGGTTACGGGACATACCTGATGTCACTTTAGAGAAACTACTCACTGATTCTTCATGCGACTGTTGATTGTAGAGGTACAATTCGTGCTGAGGGGGGCTGTAAATAGCCACGCCCATGCTGATGTCACGCGTAGTGACGGCTGCTCTGGTATTGTTGGTGACGCTTTGCTGATGCTACACAACTGTTCACAATTGGGCTTTTAAATGACAAGTCTGAAGGCTGGAGGAGCAGGCAGAGCACTGATAAGACGACGAGTAATTAAGTGCAAAGGGAGATGAGGCTTGTTCATGGTTCTGTGCTAATGATGGAGATTTATACAGCAGACTCAGACTCAGACATTGTTCTTTACCGACTGCAATGCTGAAGTCATCGCAACGATGCTGCTGCTGACAAAATGACAATATGGATGTGTATCATTAGCAAGGAAGGGAAAATGTTTTAAAAATAAACTGCTGTGGAATAAAATGACAAAACAAAATGTCTCCAGAGGATACGATTAGTTTCCCAAACTACATTATCGGGGTAAAGACAAATCATGATGGTGTGTCACAGTTTCATTCCAAGTACTTTGTATCCTGAGCTAGTGGTGTTTCCCTTCTGACAGTTACTCCAGAGGGAGTCTTCACTGTCTGATGTCTGCTGGCCTCAGCTGTCTCTCACCCTCAGCCAGGAAGATCTGCATGGCCCTGTAGAGCAGGTGAACACCCAGCTCGCGCTTCCTCTTCAACTGCCAGTTTGACACCACGCCATAGAAATCTCCCCGCTTCTGATTGGTGAGCATCTTCAACCCTGAGGGGGGACAACGGAATGGCTTTACTGACAGGGGGACTGACACAGCAGGAAACAAACAAACAAACGGACATCACACACATGTTTGTTTTGTTCTGACTCCCAAACCTCCTCAGGTTTGGTTCAGAATCAATAAAACCACAAACATTGAAAAATACACTCAACAGTAGGTTTTTATAACTTTGCAGTTGTCAAATTCCCTCCTTAGTCTAAACCAAGAAAGAAGTTGCTTCAGAGAAATCAAAAAACAAAACAAAAAAATTCTGCTTCAAGTTTTTTAAGCAGTTTTCGGAACTGGATGTTTTTGTCCATTGTGACTCAAGAGTATTGTCAATTTATATATTTTTTCATGAAAAAAACAAAGTCCATGTTTTTGGCTGATCTTTGACATGTCCAACTCTGATTCACTAAGCATTTCTTTTTGGAAAATAACTGATAATTTGTGTATTCTTCATTTTGTATTCTGATTTCAAGGGTTAAAATCCTTAAAATACCGTAATGTTTGGTATTTTTGTGCAGGGCAGAAGTTGCTTAAGACATTTATGTTAAAAAAAAGAAAAAGCTGTTATTACTGGCACCGGACATTCTTGTCCACTGGTCACTCTAGGGCACAGTAAATTTGTCTCATCATGTTCCACTGATCAACGTGTGTAGTGGGAGACCTTGTTAAAAACGATCACACGGCCAAAATGACGGACGGACCAACAGAAGAAATGGACTCAAATGGACAGAAATGACCATGGCGGCTCGTCTTCCTCCTACTCACCAATGGCCTCCACCATGCAGGCCTCTCTTGTGTACGCCTCCACTGGAATGACGTTCTGGAAGCAGTGGAGAGAGATGACGCCCTGCTCAGCGTTCCACACCTGAAGAATGTGCTGCACTTTGCGGCAGAGTTTCTGGCGCAGAGAAGAGAAGGCGCCGTTCAGGTTGACGTGTCATGTCGCTTGAATCCAAGTGGAGAGGAGGCATCAGGGGCGGTTTTACCTTGGAGGTCTTGTCTCCTCTGTAGTACTCCCATGCCTCGTAGAGATGGCTGTAAGGGCGGGAGCGCTTTCCTTTGCCCACATAAAAGACAGCACGGATGAATGTCTGGAAACACTCGTGTGGAGTCATGGTCTGACTCCGGAATGGGAGGTTTTTGGTCACTCTGTGGGAGAAGAAAACAAGGTAAAAGAAACAGGAGGTGTGGACATAGAATGGGAGTTGGACTCCTCGGCTTGTTTCACCCGACATCCATTTTATCTCTTCTAATAAATTCATTGATACTCAAATCATTTGTCACTGATAGTTATCAAAAAAATCATTAGACACCTTTCTACACAAAGCATGACCTCTGACCTCTAGCTTTTCTTTTTTATTTCAATAGTAAAACCAAAACCAACCCCCTGTTCCACAGAGACAGTCCACTGCTGCTATGGTGCAGTTCTGAAAATGTCCCTGTCTGACAACGAGGAAGAATCCTTCAACAGATTCCTGGATCCAGATGGTTCCAGAACACCACCAACATGTAATCATCTGGTCCTGGTCGTTTAGCAGCAGGTACTGAACTTTTCAGTTAAAATCTCTTATTTTTTCTTATTTTGCGAACAGACAAACAGACAAAGACAAAAACACAACCTCCTGGGCGGAGGTCATTATCAGTATCAGGGTTTTGTTTCCTTCTAGAAGCAAACACCAAGCAGCATGAGAGACCTCGGGTCGAGCAGCAGGTAGTTGAAGCTGGACTTGACAATGCCCTCTCTCCATTTTCTGTTCTGATCCGGTTGGTCAAACTGCTGACACAGAGCCTGCTCATCCACCTGGCATTCAGGCAGCTTGAAGGTCCTCAGGGCCAGATTCAGTTCTGGACTAAAACTAGAGTCTGCACAATGAAAAGAATACGGACACAGTTATTAGTTTCCCCCCGTACTACTACTACTACTACTACTACTACTACTGGTCTAGTTCCAAACTCACAGCAGACGTTCGGCAGCTCAATCACTACCTGGATTTGGCTCCTCTGACTGCCTCTGGTCCTGGGATGATACGGAGTTGGACTCCTGCAGCAAGCGGCACAGCTTTTTCATGTAGGTGGGTCTGGTGTGACGGCTAATGGGCCCAGGGCTCTCCCCCAGCTCCACCAGCCTCAGCCTCAGGTCCTTGTCAGTGATCCCGCTGATGGACTCGCTCTCCCTTTCCCCCTGCGGTTTCTGGTTCTCTTTGCCACCTTTGGTGCCGTTGTGCATGACGCGCCAGTCATACAGGATGGTGTCCTCGCTGCTGTCCTCCCTGGAGCTGAGGGAGGTGTTGGCTGTCGGTGGGACGTGGGTCTCGATCAGCTCGTGGCCCTGTTCCGTATCAGTGTAGAGGTACTCGACCGGCTCCTCCACGTCCGGGATGTGTGGACGCCCTCCAGGGGTGTACGACAGGTTAGCCAGCTGGTGCGGCCTGCTGTGACTGGACAGGCGACTCATGCTGTATCTGGGGGTGCATCCAGTCCCCGGGGTGCAGGGAGGGTCCGAGTCGTCCCTCGACCTCTTTGGGGAGACGTAGCTGGAGCTGGATGCGGATGAAACGGAGTCAGGCTGAGAGCTCCAGTCCTCAGAGATCCAGGCGTCGTCCTTTTTCGCCACATCACAGGCACCTTTGAAATGTTCTTCCGTGGGGGCCTCGTCTGTGCTTGTCACCCCGTCAGTCAGAAAATCCCCGTCTTCACACGGACCCTTTCGCAGGCCTTGCATAGCCAACATAACCTCTTCCAGGTGTTTTTCATAAGCGTCCGCTGAAGAGTCTTGGTTTTCCTCCAGTATGACCGTCTCACACAGACTCTGTGACGCAGCCGAGCCACTCGCCCCCTGGGGGAGGATCAGTGTATCTGCTAGGCTTGTGCCGGCTGTGACCGTGCTGGTCTGCGTGTCCTGCCCGTCAGCAGACGAGGCGTCTCTTTGGGGGCTGCGCCCTGACCGGTGTTGCGTGTAACACGGTACTTGTGGTGAGCTGTAAAAGTCGTCAGCGCGCTGAGGCCTGGGCGTCTGGCGCTGGGACCGAACCGGCGTCGGAAGGGTTTCGTCGAAAAGGGACGACGTGAAGAGCTTCTCCAAGGTTGAGCTTTCTCTCAGCGAGCAACGACTCATCCTTGAGCGTGTCCTGCCCGTGACAAAAGGACTCGGGGTGAAAGGGAGATCTTCTGACTGGACGTCTGCCACCGGCTCGTCAGCGTCATCTTTACTGGACGCGATCGGACCATTCAAGGCCTCGACTTCTTCACTGGGAACACCATCTCCTTCAGACAAGCTCAGTTTACCAAACGTATCACATTCCACATCTATCACAGCCTCGGTCTGAGCTATAAAAACGTGGCTATCGGTCTTTTTCATCGAGTCAACACAAACCGATGATCTGGGGTGTACAGAAGCATCTAGAGCGCTTGTGTAATGGTCGCTGTCGCAGCTACTGTACTGACTGCTGCTGCTCCCTGAGGGGTGAGACTTCTGGTCTGGGTTCTTCCCCTGAGCTTCTTTTACAACTTCCTTTTCATCGTCACTGTCTTCCAAAGCGCAGTGACTCATGACAGTTTTCTCCAGCTCCTCCTCTGTGCTTTCGCTGCTCTCCCTGCAAAACACATACACGTGGTCCGGTGATGTGACGTCTATGCCCTGCTTGTGTAGAACCGTGGCCATACGTTCCGAGTCCAGGAAGCTGGAGTACTCGGACAGGTCGAACGGTAAGGTGCTGCAGCCATCAGCAGCAGGCTGCCGTTGTGGGGATTCGGGACTAAAAACTGGGAAATATTCATCCACGTCACAGAAGCTCACGCTCTTGCGGCTCGCTCGCCTGGACAGAAATGAAGGGAGTGTGTCTCTTCGGGGAGGAGACATTCTGTTGTCAGCTGTAACAGAGTGTGCATTTGTTTTTGATGCGACTATCCCGTCATCCGTACAGGAATCGTCCTCCTCGATAACCGGCACTGCAGACATACGAGTGCTTGATAATAACGAGCGGCCTTCAGATGCCCAGTGGACAGAAGTGTTCCAGTGCAGGTTGCGTCTGTCAGCGTCCACATCAGAAAGTCTGTGATGTGATATTCCTTTGCAGCTTGGCCTTCCGTTAATGTTGGACAGGTTGAAAAATGACGAGCGCCTTGTGCTGCTCAGTGGGCCTTCGCCAAAGTCACTCATCATGGACGACTGGGAGCTGAAGCTGTAGTCTGACAGCGGGTAGCTGGATGTGTCCGTGTGGTCAGAGTAGATCGCTGCGGAGACAGAAGGACATACAGCAGACGCTTTACATCCAGCAGGCTGAATTATGGGGAGGTGTAACTGCGAGTCATCTCATAGATTTTCCTGTAACAACCACGTCAGTGTGGCAGGTGACAACAAAAAACAAAGAAAGGATTTTTTTTTTCATGGTGACCCAGTCCATAATGAGGACCTTATAGACAGGGTCCTCGTTAATCATGTCTGGGTGCGGCAGCAGGGACTTTTTGCTGACATTTTCTTGGCTTTTAGAGATTCGTCAAATGGTGTTTGGTGATTGCTGATGATATGTTGTACATTTGTGGTGGCACCCTGCATTGCTTGCAGTGCATGTAAGTCTAACCTTCATTGTCCAAAAGAAATCTACACCACAGAATGTGTAACCACCAAACCCCATTTTTGTCCCTTGATCACGCCGAATATAGTCTGGTGTTTGTGTGTCATATACAGTATATACCCACACTAATAAACAATCCATAGACTAATACTCTTTGGTAACATTCTGGCCAATATCACATTAATACTTAACTAGATTATTACTTAATTAACTTTTTTCTTGATTGTGGTCTGGAAGTGACACTGGGTGTATGAGTTTACTTTTTTTTCATACATAAACAAAGCTTCTAAAGAAAAGCTAAAAGCTTCTCACAGTACTGAAATTGAGGCAGGTCATCGTCCTCTGTGTCTGCAGAGCTGGCCAGGTGCTCCTGAAGAAGCTGAGCACATTTCCGATTGTCCTGTTGCTCTGCAAGCTGCCGTGGTGTTTTTCCGTCCTACATGAATGAAGATAATGGCCGTTCACAACAGAGTTGCAGAATTCAGAACATGATGCCTAGTGTTTAACGGAC
Source organism: Aeoliscus strigatus (assembly GCA_901007665.1). Lineage (NCBI taxonomy): Eukaryota > Metazoa > Chordata > Actinopteri > Syngnathiformes > Centriscidae > Aeoliscus > Aeoliscus strigatus. Next base: position 295,155 of record CAAKHB010002813.1, on the reverse strand, counting down.
AAGTGTTTCCATTTTTATCTTACTCGCGCCATTCCTTCCTATTAATTAACTGATAACTGGAAATACATTCTTACATTGTCTTTCATGTTCGGGTTCCCTCCATTCATCAGTAGCAGCTTCAGATTTCCATAGCATCCCCACAGTGCAGCAATATGAAGGGGGGTCAGACCTTCTGATGATCTGTCAGAAAAACAAGAAACATTACAAAACAGTTTAAACGATTTCCAGCTCAAGTGGGCTATACTGTATGAAGAAGAATGAATAATACAATTCCTGTCTCAGTAGACATCGTTATGTGATGTCACCAACCTGATATTAGGGTCTGCCCCATGCTGCAACAACATTTTCAAACAACGCGTGTTCTTCTCAGTCTCTTTGCCAACAGCCAGGTGTATTGCAGCCAGCCCTTTCCTCCCCACAAGGTCAGGGCGTGCACCTTGTGAGAGAAGTAGCTGCACAGATCTGTGAAGGAAAAGAGAGAGAGAGCGAGAGAGAAAGAGAGATCTGTGACAATCTGATAATGTACTGCAGCAGCAATGCAAATAACAAACAGATTTATTTGTCTTCACAAACTGTCACATTTCTACATAGGATGCATCCTACCACTTATCTTCACATTAAAATTCATTACAGGCTCTTTTTAAATTAAATTTATATATTCAATATAAAACACCCGGTTGTAGTAAAACGGGTTTTGATCAGTTGCAGATACAAATTAATATTTATGGAATTTATGGAATAAATAATAATAAAAAATACATTTTTTATTATAATGATTTAATCTGCCTATAGGTGGCGCCTCGGTGTTCTTCTGCAGAATGTAAATAATCCTAAATAAAAAACAGCTACATTCTGTTTAACGTCGATCAAGTTCGGCTTGAGAAGAACCTGTGCTTCATTTAAGTAGTAATTTTCCAAAAGGGTTAGAGGGTTATCAACTATCACTCAAAGGAAAAAGCACATAATCGAAGGCAGAAGACATGTCTGGGCAAAACAAGAAAGAGAGAGCTGCACATCACCTCGGCTCTCCATTGTTCACAGCTGTACACAGTTCACTCTCCAGCCTCGTCCTTTTTCTGTCCATGACCAGCGGAATCCGTTTGTATGTGAGCGTTTCTACATGAATATCATCTTCACAATCAGCCCATAGTTCGTATCCGAACAACTTGCAGCTAGCAAGCTAAGCTAACCGACTGTGAAGCCGCGTCTCATAATTAAAATTTAAATTGTTTAAAATGGCACGATGATTCAATATAATTTAATACAACCCTAAACAGCGTCCATAAAATATCCGGCGATAAGTTTTGTTGCAGAATGAAAACAATCTAAAATTCCCCGGAAGGGACAACAATATTATTGTACAACTACGATTAAAATTCCCTCCAAGCACATCGAGCGTCTACGGAGAACGTAGAACCCGGATGTCCCGCCTCTGAGTGCTCCTCATTGGACAATTCATTCAAATGTCCAATAGTCAAATGACACGTCAGTCAGAGCAACTCAGCCGGATAGAATGGACTGTGGTATCGATTGCTCCAACAGGTCTGCAGCATCACGGCAAATGTGTCGGATTTGACAAATAGATCTCACCTGGAACAGTTGTTAAACATTTGGAAAATGGCTAAAAACTTTACCTCGTAAAAAGACAAAATAGCAAATGGAAATAAAGTGAAAGAATTAGAATATTATTTTCGAGGCCAGAAGAAGAAAGTTTTAGCAACAGTTTTTTTCAGCAATTATTAACTTATTTATTCCAAATATATTCCAAAAAAATTACAATAATTTTTTGACATAAATAAATGGAGTGTTCAAAACAAATGCCACAATACAGTATTGTCTACTCTAAGATTGTCAAATGGCTCTTAATGGCAGTGAGGTCATGTTCGTATACACATAATACGCAAATAATATGTTTCCCAACGGAAACGTCGGATACCATAATTATTGCACGGTCAGATCGTCTGGAAGCTGTGATCTCACACACAGGCCGAAGACACAGAGAAAAGAAGGATGCTCATCAGGAGAAGCAGCAGGCTGGGGCGGATAGATCCAGCGTGGTCGTGAAGGGGGAGCTTGCAGTCTTCATAGGGCTCCAAACATGCTGCGTAGGCCAGTACATGGGCAATATAGCTCTGCTCCTGGACCCCATGGAAGAGGTGTGACATGGGACCTTTGGCATAGATAGCCACATCCTCAATACCGTGGGTCTCTGAATCAAGAGGAACAGGCGCCTGCTGACGGTAGTCATTGCCCGCTGAATGAGAGAGAGAGTGTGCATTAGATTAGTTGTTTCTGAAGAATTATCAATGAACGAGCCGCCATCTTGTAGGATCATCTTTACATCTTGACTGTGTGCAACACCTGGATTCCCTATTTTGGTAAATTAACTGAACAATAGAATATAAAGTATCTGCACAATATTGGATGTCTCTGACTTTGTGCCTCTATTGTAGGTATCATAGTTGACCAGCAGATGGCGCTACTGCATTTCTAAATCTTCTGTCTGGACTTGATATTAATTAATTAATTAATGAGTTCATTCGTTCATTCATTCATACGTTCTTCATCTCCTGTTTGCTCCAGTTACAGGTCACGTTTGGGCTATCAACAAAAGAACGTCAGGGTTCACCCTGGATGAGACGCCAGATCATCAGGGGCCACATGAAGGGCAGACAACCATTCACACTCACATTCATACATACGGGCAATCCAGAGTTGCTACTTAACCTCATGCTAACCACTGTCCCACCGTGTCGCCCCCTGATATACATACATGAAATGGACTCGTTCACATCGGGGCGAGAGCCATTGACAATCTGGTATCCTGGTCCATTTCCATACACAGTGGTGGTAAAGTGTTTATTGTCTTCAGCTACTTCACGAGAAACCCCTGTACACCAAAACACACATTCATATCACATTTGTTTTTTTTAACAGATTTGGGAGATCATAAGATGCCAACCATTTTTTGACCAGTAAAACCTGCCATTGTTGTCTTTCTTTTACCTAAAACAGAGTTTCCTCTGGCAGAATGACCCCCGAATGCAAACACATGGGAGTGGTCTGCAGTGACAACAGTTAACGTGTCCAGCTGGTTGGTGAGTTCAGCTGCTCGGCCCACAGCCCGGTCAAACTCCACGGCCTCATACAGAGCTCTCTTGGCCTTCCCTGCATGGTGACCATGATCAATTCTCCCCCTTAAATTACACAACAAGTAGCAGACATGTCATGAATGAGGCAAACACAATAATTATGATGTCATCTGAAAAGTTTCTACCCAAGAATCAATTCCAGTTAGTGTCTGACAATACACAATACACAGTACACTCATCTTCCACAAAGAGGAAATATCCCTTTGGGTTTTTGCTCAGAATCTTGATTGCTTTTTCAGTCATATCAGTAAGGGAGGGGTCCATGGCCGGATTCCGATCCAACTCGTAGCGACAGTCCTTGGGCTCGAAGAGACCTAAATGCAGAGTGAACAAAGGGGGTTAATTTCAGAAGCCTGGTATGACGTGCATGTGTCGTTGACACTTTATGTGAGTGTGTGTTTTTGTTTGTATCTGTAGAAAAGTTAACTCTGCTTCTTACCCATCAGGAAGTCAGTGTTTCTAGGATTAACAGCATCAAATTCGTTTTTGTTCCAAACGTATTTAGCATTCTGTTGTCAATAAAAAAAGGAAGAAACTGCCGTGAAGGATGACACTCATAAATTGTGATTATACATTTGTAAAAGTTACCAATTACCGTTTTATTCTTTATCCACTCTACAATGAGATTCTGTCCATCTTCTCTGTCTCCTCTCACGCTCGGATACTCTGGGTCTTGCATTTCTCTGGGGAACATGTACTGCCGACCTCCACCAAGAATGACCTTGATTGGAAGACGATTTCACAGTTTGTAGAGGATTTTCACATTCGTGTCATTCATTTCCACAACCTCACATCGGTGATTAAAGCCAGCGTACCGTACAATACAAAATGGGAGAATTTACACTGGTTACACTTCACTTTCATCATGATCAGACATTACTGTTGTAAGTTAGGAAGTTAGTTGACACATATATATATATATATACATATAAAATAAATAAACTGGACATGAGAGACCAACCAGAGATTGTTCACTGACCTCATATTCCTCAACTGATCTCAATTTTAAGATCTAAGATCCTAGCCTTAAATGGACGTTCTATAGTGTAATAATGTAATTCCTAAGGGAATACGAAGGGCAAATGCTAAATAAGAATTGGTGAACCTACATTTATCTCGGTGTTGTGAAGAAGCTGAAATGCAATGTCACGGCAGCCATTGTGGACGGCCTCAGAGCTGAGGTCAGAGTCAGCGTACCAGCCTCTGTTGGCGGTGTGAGCGTAGGATGCAGCAGGTGAGGCATGTTGGACACGGGTAGTGGTGACAATCCCCACGGACTTCCCTGAGGGAAAAAAAGATGCTGTTTTACTTGCATGGGAACCTATTTGACAGATTCAGTGTCAGCGCTGATGCAAATGTCAGCAAATAAAACTAAAAACTACTCAGAGGTAAAACCGTCAACGAAAGCCTACCTGCTTTCTTGGCACGATGCAGAACGGACGTCACTTCGTTACCGTAGACAGAACTGCAGTTGTACCTTTGGGTAGAAGCGGTGACTCCCAGGGTGCCGTAATTGCCCTTCACGCCGCACAAGTATGCCGTGCCTGTGCCAGCGCTGTCTGGCATCTGCTGGTCCACGTTGTATGTCTGCAGGGGCCAAAGTCAAAGTCAACTTTATTGTCAGATATACTGTATATGCATGATATACAGCACAGATGAAATTAGAGTCCTTTCAACAGACGGTGCAAACGGTACCAAAAAAGTACAATCAGTGCATAAATTAAACTAGTACTAACTGTAACACAACTAGTGCAATGAATTAAGAGCTAAATTGATTTATATACTAGCTAAATTAACTACATTTAACCGTACCATTAAGTGGGAAAGAACAAAAGAAACATAAAAATAAGCAGACAACAGACAACCAAGGCACAAGGTAGAACTATCGTGCAAATAAGCCGAATAAAGTGGAATGTGCGTTCAGAGTGTGTGTGCGTGTGTGTATTCAGTACACACCATCATTTAACATTTGTTCTCATCCACTCATATATCAATAACTAAGTAATTAAACACTAAGTTCCTCATCTGGAAAAGCAACATTGGAGCTCAGTGGCTCACGTGTGTGTCAAGATAAAATGGTTCAAACGGTTTGGTTACTACTGACTCAGTTCAAATTAAATTAAAGCTGCGATCTATACTGTGTCTGTGTAGGGTCGGTAGTAGTTCCTTTCTCTTGAGTTGAGTTTAAAGTTTGTGCCACATACTTGAAGAAGCCATGAAGACACATATAACAAGTATGTCGGCTTTACGGAGTGCTCTAATAATGACAATGATGAGAGTAAAGGGCACATGAAAAAAGCTTTATAGCATTTTTCCGAATAGAATGTTGGTGAAAGTATTAATTAGAAATAAACTGTCCTCATGTAGAAACATTATTCCTGCATGCAGGCTCTTTTTTTTTTAAAGTGCACATGTTTCATCGTCCTGCTGAAGTTAAGATACTCCTGGTATGTCACTCTGAGTGGGCGCACCTTAGACAGCGCCAGGTGAGGGAAGGTATCCATAACCAGACTGGTCTCCTCTCCAGATTTTCCTGCCAACTGGCCTTTGAGGATCCGGGTAGCAGTCACTGTTGTCACTCCCATACCTGGAAGAGGATGGAAACACACCTGTATGTTAGATAACGTCAGCCAAGCCGGCACAGGGCCGTCTTTGTGCTCCGTGATCCTCATCGGGCTCAGATGATGTAAGAGTTTAAAGGGCAGTGAGAGACATCGAAGCTATTTATGAAGACAAATGGTGGAGGATATGCAAAGAAAATATTCTCTCTGGCACACATTTTCTTCTACATTCTTTTTTTTTGTGTGTGTCCAGCATTCCAATTCGTCATATCGTATTACACAGTGGTTATATTCAGATTGGATGAAGAAAAACGAATTTGATGTCGACACTTTAATTAACCGCAGTGAACTACATGTAAATCATGCACTGGCTATGTGAGTTCTTAGTAGGTATTTTAGTGTTCATGTTCACCCTCAAATAATATGTGCCTTTGAAAATTCATGGTGGGAAGTCATTATGTATCTATAACGCCAATGCAGTGTGTAAACCCACTGGTCGACTCACATCTGTAATGTTTCATTTATTTCATCGACCTGTGACTGAGTGGGTTGATTAAATGTTGCTGATCAGTCACACACGGATACAATCTGTGGAATGGGCTGTAAATGCATAAATCCACAAATCAGTAAGGTGCTGTATGCGTTTCACAATGTAATTTGTGATGGCGTTATTGATACGTTATGGAATAAAAACAGAAAATCTGTAACTGCTTCTACTACTTCTGTGTTCCGGGTCTGGGTTAATGACTAACAATTTAAGTTTTCCCTTGTTTCAGACTCCAATCAAACATGTAACTATTATATTCTTAGGAGTAAACCATGAGTTTGCATGGTATAACTTTATAATACTATACTTAGAGTATGTGGATAATGGTTAATAAATATTTTTGCATGAGCATCCTACTACCCTAATAAATGAACTGAACAGAGCCAGGGAAATGCTGCCCTTTGTTGACTAATTATTGAGAAAGCTCTTTTTTTTCCAGACTCACCATCTCCAAGAAAGAGGATGAGGTTCTTGGCTTGGTGGAGATTGGGCTGAACATTTAGGGCAGTGTGAAGAGCCTGCTTCCCTTTGTTGTTCCAGTAGTCGGCATGGAGCTCTTCCTCTTTACAGACGAACATGACAAGAAAACGTGTCACACACAGACAGAGCAAACTATCTGTCGTGAATGGTGAATCAATACAGTGGGTCCAAAAATTGATACCTGCACTTTCAATGAGACAAAAAAAAAGTTACCTGAAACGGAAAAAGTCCCCTGCACCAAAATACAGAGCAATAATCCAGTAAAAGTACACAAAAGTCCCCCGGCCATGACCTCGACTGTTTTAAAAACAATACTACATGCAGAGCAGCACACCTCAGTGTTTTTATAGCGGTAGCTGAGGAACAAAGGTCATATGCTCGTTACAGCGTGAGTAAGAGGTCATATAGAACATTCACAATGTTGGCGTCTTTCAATATGAAACACGTACAAGTTTCACTAAATAGTATAACATGTGAGAGCAAATTCAAGGTGACTAATGTTATCTTCCATGAGTAGAGTTGGTAATTTGGACCGCTCATCTCGGCACATGTACAATCTGAGCAGGAACGCTGCCTGAAATAGAACCTTGTGCTTGTTAGTGGATGTTGTTATCCTGACCCGGTATCCAGAAGGATAAACTGAAGGAAGCGAAACATGTGATTAAAGTTCATTAACCACATAAAAACGTATGAACGGGATCTAATAAATGATTATCTGTGTTTATAAGACATTTTTCACCCAGTGGAGGAAGGCAGGCAGAGGTCACTGTTAGTCACTAATATTATTATTTGATGAGGAACATGATGTTCATTGAATATTATAATTTGCAACTAATACACGTAAAAGGGGCAGAAAATCCTGAATGTTCTTAATTTAAATGACATTCTGACATTAACTTGTGTTCAGTGCAGCAGCAGTGTGTTCACAGATTAATGTGGCACATTTATGAGGAGCTTTTTTTTCTTTTTTAATCTGTGGTCCACAGTCCTGTAACTCATCCAGTGACTGTTTTTTATGTGACAGTGTCACTGAAAGGTCACAGGGTTCAATCTGTGTGTCTATATATGGATGTGTACTGACTAGTATCTGTAACTGATCCCATTTAAATGTTTTGTTGAATGTATGACTGAATCCAATGAGTCCAGTTTTCAGTCCCACCTATAGCAAAATTCTTTTCTAACTGAGGGGGACATCACATTCTCCTGTAATATCATAAATGTACACGTATGTATTTGTTTGATTATTTTCAATTGATTATTATTCAGACTCTGGACCCCAGTGTTTTGTTGCTATTTTTCTTTTTCACATATTCTGTGAGGTGGTCAAGGAATGTTCTGCATTTTGACTATTCATGTTTAATAAAAATAGAGTTCAAAAAAAAAAAAAAAAAAACCTTGAGTCCCATAAATGATTCAACTCCAAAAGTTGTATCCTTATATTAGTAATTTTTTCAAAAACCTAGTATAAAAATACATTTTGCTTATAAAATACATTCATGTACGACAATCCAAATAGAATACATGTCAAGTAAAAGACCGTCTAACGGGGGAAAAATAATACATGAAACCAGTGAATAAAAAAAAAAAAAAACTTAAAAAAAGCTACATGCAATCCTGAAAGACTGGACGAGGTACAGTATCTTTAGACATTTTTTGTAAGGTCTGCTGGTGGTGCAGCTTGGTTCAAGTTATTCCATGTGAATCCTTGAACTAAGATCGGAGCGGTGAAGACAAGCTGATGCTGTAATTGACCTGATGGAAAGACAAAACTGTTCTCATGAGTGGATCTTGTCCGCTCATTGTAGTAGCCTGGTTGCAAATACATGTGGAACAAACATTTTATGTACAATATGATAACACAGTCAGAGTAAGTTGCATGGAATGTGAAGAAATAAGAAAGAAGAAGTGCAAATGAGGTTTTTTTCTACATAACTATTGCCTGAAATGTTGCTGAAAGATGTCATAAGATGTCATCAGAGTCTCCTATGAAACCTCTCAATCCCTGGAATCAGCAGGTTAATACAGTGAGTGTACGTGTGTTCATTTATTCTGTTGTATAGTGCATCAAGCATGTGCTTCACGTGTGCTTCGTGTGTGTGTGTGTGTGTGTGTGGAGGGGGGGTGGTGTCATCTGATTAGCCAGAGGACACCAGCTAGGCCCGAGAGGAGACATGAGGGTGTGTTTGTGCAGCCAGCGGAGGTGTGGGTGTGTGGATGAGGGGGGCAGTCTCTGTAGGGTTCCAGACAGGCAGCATAGGCCATGACGTGAGCTACGTAGTTCTGCTCCTTCACCCCGTGGAACAGGTGGGCCATCGGGCCTTTGGCATAGATGGCCACGTCCTCGCCGCCGTGTGTCTCGGCATCCAGGGGGACCGCGGCCTGCTGCATGTACTCCTCATCATCTGAACGGAGATGGGGAGTTGAAAACCCAGACAGTAAAATGTTCAGCATCAGTTCAAAAATGGAATTAAAGCATTTGATTAGTTTTGTTTTTCACCCAGTCATGGGAATGGAGATGTCATATTAATATAACGGAGATAAAATCACATGACCTGTTTGCTATAAAGATGTTATTCACCACAATAAGAGAGAGAGAGCGATAGATACATATTCATCCACACGGACACGTAGCGTCTCAAAAATAGTCCTCTCGTGTTTGCTTTAAGTCCCTGATGGGCTGCGTGTACTCATGCGAGTTGCAACCAGTGTTTTTTGTAAAACATGAAGTGAGACACTTCTATTTACATAGACAGAATTTAGAGTTTGTGGAAGTTTTTCCACCTGGAAAATATGTTATTTCTACCTTAAAGTATATACACACACACACACTCATGCAGTGGCTATAGTGAATGATGCAGAACAGCAAGGGAAGGAATTGGATCATTGCTTGTGCAGTGTTCCACAAAGAAATATAAATATGAGCACAGTTACATGCACACAATGGGCTCATTGCATGAAAAGAAAACAAAGCACAGTCCAGTGAACACCATAAACAGCTGAGCTTTCCGGGGACCAACGCACACATGAGTCAGCTACAACCACATCAGTTCGTGTTGACCGTACACATCAGCACTGAAACACGCTGCATCTGTGACATATTAGTGTGTTCTTACAGTAATCCACCATTGTGATGTTCCCTCTGGTTCCGTTGATGTGGACGTAGCCAGGGCCGTTGGCGTACAGGATGCTGGTGAAAGGCATTCTGTCATCGGCTTTCTTTGGTGCCAGACCTGAGTGGCAAAAAAAAAAAAAAAAAAGTGGCGACGTCATAGAAATATCTAGGTCAGATTTTGTTAAATCGCAAGGTTGAAACATGTCTTCTTCTTAGATTGTTGAAGTTCGTGTCCAGTCAAATAACCCAAAAAGCGTTCAAGTAAAAATAAAAGAAAGAAAGAAAAACAAAACAGCATTTCTCACAAATTTTCCAACTTACTGAAGATGTTTAAGCTTTTTTTTGTATAAAGACAGTGTTATGTTACATCCTCTGCAACGTTCACCACAGAAACTAGAGCACTGCATCATAATGAAGACAAACAAACCATTAGAAACCCTCAAAGTATCAATGTTTCCTTCAGAGAAACTGAGCACAAACACAGCCAGTGAGGACAATTTTTTCCAGCATCAAAGGAAACCGGAGGAAACTCTGGCAGACCGAAAGCCACATCACAATTGCATGGCAAGTTCCTGAGAGTTAACAGCTGACAAACGTCTCACACACCAGCTTCAAGCACAGTCTGAGTCAGCAGGAACACGGAGCGAGAAGGTTCTTACCAAAGATTGGGTTTCCTCGAGGAGTGTTTCCTCCGAAGGTGAAGACATGAGAGTGGTCAGCAGTCACGACCGTCAGTGTATCAGATTCTCTGGTGAGTTGTGCAGCGCGCTGGACCGCTCGGTCAAACATGACAGTTTCTGTCAGTGCTAGTTTGGCGATACCATCGTGGTGGCCATGATCAATTCTCCCTCGTAAAAGAAGACAAATAAAGTCATGAATTCTTCATGACACAAATTTGTAAAGTTAAAGTCAGGATGTTAAGGAAAAATACTGAAATATGTTAGTTATGTGACATTGTCATGAAAAGACTAGTATTGAGTAAGAAAAAAATAAATATGTAAAAAAACTCAAAAGAATGGGACCGTGTTGTGGGCGGCAGCTGTTTTATTTTATTTTTGAACATTTCTTTGCTGTTGTTTTAATTTAAATCCTTCTTTCTGTTCCCTTGCATTCAGATATGTGAATGTTGTGTGTTAACTGTTTTTGTTTTATTTTGTTACAATTAATGAAATAAGGAAATAGATAGATAGAATGAACAAGAACTTATCTTCCACAAACAGGAAGTACCCTTTAGGATTCTTGCTCAGGATTTGAATCGCCTTCTCTGTCATCTCCACAATGGAGGGGTCACGTGAGCCATTTCGGAAAACCTCAAATCTCATGTCCTTTGGCTCAAACAGACCTAAATCAAAGAAGAAGCAAACGTTACAACCCTTGAAGAATCACTCTATTCCTTGAACTGACAGCATGGGATGTTAGACAGAAACGTTTTATGACCTTAGTGAAAATTGAAAACAACTTGATCATGTTTCACAACTAAGATAAGACAGGTTTATCTTTAACAGTTTCCAGAAAGGTGGAGAATATGGTGTGAGTGTGTGTGTGTGTGTGTGAGACCCACCCATAAGCCGGTCAGTAGTTTTAATGTCTATCTCGTCAAACTCCTTCCTGTGCCAAACATAATGTGACTTCTTGTCCTGACAGACAAAACATTTTTTTTTAATTTGTGTGATTCATTTTGGATATATTGGGCAGATGTGTTGACGATCCTACCGGTTTAGCCTTCAGCCACACTTCAATCAGGTTCCTCCGGTCTCTGCGGTCCCCCTTGCGAGAGTTGGAAGTGGGGTACTCCGGGTCGGGCGTGCCTTTCGGTGTCATGTACATCCTGCCTCCCCCTAGAATCACCTGAAAGAGACGACACGAATGTTTCACCGGTAACACGTGTATAGATATATAGACCGTTGGAATAGTAATAGACTATGCTGTTTTATCGCAGTTGTGTAGTACTGAGTTGGTTGTATGTGCTAAGAGACTTTGACCCACATTGACGTTTATTCAGTTTTAACTGAGTGGAGTTACTTACTCTCCTTTCAGTTGTTATCAGATTCACTGATACCAGTGTACGCTTTATTAGACTTGTTGTTGGGGGTTAATTGAGGAAGGGCATAATTGATTATGTTGAGTCACATGGAAATGGTTATACAACTGTGCTGTTCTAACAGTGTGTCAGTTAGATGAGAGGTGAAACAGGAAGAGCAGGGAGAAAATAAGTGGTACGACCAGAGGAATGACCTCACAATACGGTGTCGGGGGGGTTGTGGTTTGTCAAGGTTTGTCAGTTAGAGCTAGAGACTTCCACTCAAAAGTCATCAGTCAGGTTCAGTCGGCCTCTGTTCAGCCCTCCATAGATCACTATGACCCTAATGTGATCTATGGTGTTTCAGAGATGTAGTTGGTTTAAAAATGACAGTTTTTCTTTCCTTTTCCTACTGGATGTGTAATCAAACAGTCATTAAACAGGGAAAAATTTAAGTTGAGTTCCCTCTGCAGATAAATGATGGCGTGCAGAGAGATATTTGGACATGCATCATCATAGAAACCCTAATGAAATCACTGGCTGCCCCTACCACATTAAAAAGGCCGAAGCCAAATGTAGTTTGTGGCAATGGCAGACACACAACAACGTGAAATAATGCTAGGTTATCCAGCCAGAAAGCACAACAATGGAAGTAAACACCACCTCTTACATTGCATGGAGTCTACTCTGAGTGTGTGTGTGTGTGTGTGTGTGTGTCTGTCCTCTACTCCACCAGTGTCTTATAATGTCATATGAGCCGTTGAACCAGACCAAAGTCCTTACACACCATTTGCAAAGAGCAAATGTCTGTTATACATGAGATACATATTTCACATGGAGGTTTTAGCTTTCTAAGGCTCCAAATCTGGATCTGAAAGCTAAACAAAGTAATCAGTCTCCAGCTGAACCCTTTGAACTCACTAATCTTTGACAACAGAAGTGTTCTTACATACATCAATGTCAACGTTGGTGACCATTTGGGTGGCGATGTCCACACAGCCCTGTCGCCGGGCGCTGGAGGGAAGATCGGCGTCACTGTACCAGCTGCGGCTGACTGAGTGGGCGTAGGCAGCGGCTGGTGACGCGTGCTGGACACGGGTGGTGGTCACAATACCGACTGATTTACCTGCACAGTGCACACGACAAATGCTTTAGGTAGCTCCACAGTGTGTTGCTCAATGAATTGAATAAACTGAATTATATCTGTTACATTTGTTTGCTAGTTAGTCTGCATAACATCAGCATATACTTATATAATGACCAAAGGAAAAAGCTGAGGGCTCAGTTTTGCGTATCCGTAACCTACCCACCAAAGATAATAAATATATCTGTATAAAATGAATGTAAAAGAAAAAAAACAAATTATTCCAATTTGTAAAAATGTCCTTAAAACCCTTTCTTTTAAAATTAACAATGAATTGCGTATTTGTAAATTTACATAAACATCACAGACAACAAACATCACACCCCACAACAGAAGTATCATCTTCTTTTAAATGACACTGCAGAGACTGTTTGAACCAAAGGAGAATGAAATCTCACTGAACTCTAATGTGACAGACTCAGACACTGTGCTTTGACTTATATGTACTCTTGGCATATGTCACCATTCTGTCTCAGCATGCGCCTCTGTTTTCTTTCTTTTTCTCCTCTCACACTTTGCACCATCCCAATGAAAACGTCCGTCAAAAGGACGACCAAAGAGGTGAATGTCGGTTAATGTATAACCATCTCATAATTGGACTTATTTTGAACATTGAACTGGTGTCAGTCAAGTAGCAGGGAGCAGGTTTATCAGACAATTGTTTGAAAACAGGGACGATGATGATGATGATGATGATGATAGCTTATCTACAGATAAGAATATCAAACCGCTTGACCTTTCCAAGAAAATCAAATGAATGTGTTGTAGGAGAGCTGCACTTCCCGAGACCAAAAGTGACCCATAGAGAACATTTACGTTTTGTTTATGTCGACTTTGCACGTTTATCCATTTACCGTTTCCAACTGTGAGTCAAGGTTGTTTCTTTAACCGTGAGCTTCAGAGAGAGAAACAGGTGTTACGTGAGATCAACAAATACCAGACTTTGCCGTGAGAGACGGGTGACCAGTTCCTGTTTGCAACCCTCATTTTCTCATTTGTAATAATGAGTCCAGGCTGACACCGCAACCACACTGTGCACTGGTAACAGATGCTGCGGCACAAACTGTTCGTATCCGACAGAACACACGCGGTATTTGGGTTGGAGAGCCTGATGCTTTTTTACCTTGTGCTTTTGCACGTCGCAGCACTGAGTAGACCTCATTACCGAAGGTGGTGTTACACTCATAGGCCACCGCGTTAGCGCTGAGCCCGACTGTTTTGGCGTTGGCTTTCACCCCGCAGTGGTAGGCTGTGGCTGTGCTAGCGCTGTCTGCTACCTGCTTGTCCACACTGTACGTCTGTGGAAGAGAAGATATCTTATTACCTCCATGAAGGACAGTCCTCTTTTCTCGCCAACACTGTGATTGGATAAGTGTTAAAATGAAGACTCTTTGTCTTTGAGTTCATCCTTACATCAAAACAACAAGAAAAATATCTCCACACTCTCACTTATGAAATGTAGGCAAACAAAACCTTGGCTATAATTCACGGCTACAATATTCTTCAGCTGTCACCAAGTACATGTAGGTGTAGGTCAAATTCTTCAAGCAGCAGTTATAATATCTAATTGTATAGCTGATCTGTTATTATTTGTGAATGTCACCTCAAAGTATACACATCAGGTCATAAAAGTGTATAAAACCAACCAATGTGATAAAACACTAATCTCTCAGGATGGAATTTGCACTGTAGCTAGGAGATAGAATTAAACTGACAATCTAAAGGTCACTGTTTTGTGGTCACCTTTGAAAGGGCCAGATACGGAAAGGTGTCCATGGCCAGAAGGGTCTCCTCCCCAGACCGTCCGTCCATTTGACCTTGCAAGATTCGAGCTGCCGACACCGTGGACACGCCCATCCCTGGAAGACAAGCTTCATTAATCTTGTTTCTGTACAATTTATAAACGACGCCATGTGTGAATTTGGACTTAAATATTCCACAATAAAGTATAGAATCATCAGAAGCTGCTGGCACTGGCTTCATCATCAGTGGGCTAAATACAAGTAAATAAAGGTTAGGTTTGCACAATGGGATCAAAACTGCAAAGAAGAGAGTGTGAAGCTGGAGAAAGACTGTTTTGCAGCTGTGCAATGGTCAGATTCTCACCACATCTTATTGTTCTTTCACAGTCCAACAGTCATTGGAATTGTCAGAATGTATTTGTAAAACGGGTAAATCTGTAAAACTGTGAAGACTTGTATCGATTTAAGAAAAAGCACAGTTCATTGCACAACTGGGATGAAAAAGCCACGATATCATTTATCTCTCTGCCAACAGCACATGTCAGACCTGCACGTCCCTTCCTGGCCACCAGTTGACCTCAGTGCGTCTCTTTGCCACACACCTGCCTGCACACATGATCTTCATCCAACCCCCACCACCCCCGCCACTGGCACAATTCATCTGTCAGATTTGCAGGAAAAAAAATGAATACATGAATGAAATGTGGCTAAACCGGAGAACCGGACATCTTTGAGGCTTTTACCTAAAACACCTTGACAAGAGGTGCAGAAAGTGGACAGAAAGTCACTCTGTGTGTTCACAGAAGTTCAGTGACTTAATAAAGGGCAGAGCCATATTCTGAACGTAATCAATTATTTTGAAAGTTTGGAAAACCACAAAGAGTCTTGAATGTTGTGCCCTGCCCACAGATTTAGTAATCCTTTAAGTAAAGAAAGTCGAAGCAAGCCAAGGCCATTAACTTTCTTTGAATCCACAAATGGATATTTAAGGCGGCGGTTTTCTAGGAGGACTGCATTTTCAAACAAAATCATTACACAGACTGACACAGCATCTTCCTGGCAAGTATTCACTTCCACTATTTTTAGAGGCACCAACACTGCCATCAACACATATTTCATACAATATTTGTGGCTCTTTGATAACTTGGGTGTGTTTCGTGTTATATGGTCCACTATTGAATTTCAGCCACGTGATGTACTTAGCTTCTCCCATAAAGATCACGGTCATAAAAGTGAGAACTGACTGCGAGCGGAGCTGAAAGACAACTCACCCTCGACCACCCAGAAATGGGATGAATCAGCTTTGATTTAAAACAGATATCCTGGCGGTGAACACACTTCAATCTGCACGTTCTTTTAACAACTCCCCGTATACACTTTACTCTCATGCCGCAACAGCTGTGGATATATAGACTGTAGCAGAAAATCGAGTCTAGTTCAGCTGGAAACACCCCCCAAATGATGACAGCAGTAGCCTAGTTAGACCGTACACCCACTGACTTTTACTCTGCTCACAGTGGACGCAGCTTGATCCTCATCCACAGTGACAGCCTTCCCAGCAATAATTGGGATTGCCATTTCATCCGGAGTTCCTAAAAGTACTATTAAAAGCTGGACGAATTCTCATCCCGGAGCAAGAAAATGCATCGATTGTCACATAACACCTATGGGCACCTGGTGAATATGAGGTCCGACATCTACTTTGAGCCTTTTGCAGTTCACCAGCTCGTCTTCATTTCTGTATTCACGCAAGATTTTGTTTGTTAGTACTGGGCTCAATTAAACATTGACAATTGACTGTAAACAGAGCTGAAATACACTCAAATTGTTATTATTAAACTAAGAAAATGCAAACAAAATAAAAAAAATACAAAATACAAATAGAATAATTAAATATATATAATACAAAAGCCACATTTCAAATAATGAGTGAATGATTGCGTAAATCATGTTTGACTAAACACAGATGTCTTTGTAAAGTCATCTGCCACACTCCACTCAGCAGGCTTCCATGAGCTGGACGATCAAAAGAGAGCTTACGTCAGAAAGACAATGAACCAAGGGAGTTCAGTGATGTTTTGGAACTGTAAATCACGCAAAGCTCTTGTAGTGGAGCCACCGATTAGAGGTATAGAACATAGTTTTTCTCTGCTTTGCTTCTAATAGAGGACAGACAGCAACAGCTTCCTTGTCCGGTTGGAATAAACATGGTCCATTTAAAAATGTTTAAACACACGACCATAGCTGTAATTTTCCTACTAGCCCTAATACTAGCACATCTTCCTCAAGACATCGAGATATTTTTGAGCACTGCATCCCAACGTCCAAGCCACATTTCCTCAGTCGACTCTGTGACAGCACAGACTTCACCATTGTCCCGTGTTTGTGAGGGGATGTAGTTTGTTTTTTTTCCTTTGCTAAATACAACCAGTAGGGTTTGTTTAATATTAGATGCCATAGTAACGGTGTGACCTTACCGTCCCCGAGGAACAGGATGAGGTTCTTTGCCCGGTGATCCCGAGGGCGGAGCTTCAGCGCAGCATCCAGTGTTGCTCTTGCCTGTGCATCCCAGTAGGACGGTTCCTTTTCATGTTCGTACTGCACTGTACCATGGGGACATAACAGGAGATGATGCATGGTCAACATTCCACGGGGGTGTATATGTGACAGCCCTGGTGTAAAAACAGTGTTCAAGTAGGTGCATCTGTGTCACAGCATGTCCTCTCTCGTCCTCCCTGACTCTTTAAATGATGTTTTGCCTTGGGTTAGACAGGAAAACTGTTCTTCTTTTTTCTTTTTAGGACATGTCAGAATGACAAAAAATGTCAGGAAGGTGAATTGGATTTTGTCCATTCATGCCCACTAATAGGTGCACAGACAGGGGATTCAAAAGGGAGCATTCCTCTGGTCTAACACACACACACACACACAGAGACACACACACTTCCAACAACAATGGAAATACAAAAAGGTTAATCCCACATTATGCATAAAAAGGCACACACACTTCCCCCTATATTTCTTCCACACACCTGATTATTTTAATTCCTTACCCACAGTATGTTCTCTCTCCCTTTCTCTCACACACACTCTCACATGCACACACGGAGGTTGAGGTTACCTGCTTGTTTCTCTCTGCACGTCCATTTGTCTGTGCTCCCCACACTGTGCTACTAATATCCCAACCACAGGGAGCAATAATAACTCTGTCGACTCCTCACCTTGGCTCTCCATGGCAGCCTGATCTATGACCAGAAGGATGGGGCCCAGAAGGACGAGCAGGAGATTTGGGACCCTGCCGTGTGCCATGTCGGATCCAAGTGATCTGGAGGCTGGAGAGGTTGAGACCGCCAGTTGTCAGAATGAAACTCCACAACCAAGAAGGAGAGAGTATGTGTGACTCTTAAGACCTCCAGCCCTGCCTTTTTAAAGCCCCGCTGGGTGTGTAGGAAGGAAGGGCCCACACAGCTCATAGGCTTAGACCCACAAAAGAGGGAAGAGAGTGGAAGGGAAGGAGGAACAGTCAGGGTGAGAGAGAGACAGAGAGAGAGACAGAGAGAGAGAGAGAGAGAGAGAGACCACACAAGACTGCTGCAGCATCATATCCCCTCTGCTCATTTTAAATCCTGAAAATACACCAGCCCCATTTTATGTACTCAGGAGTGTGTGGTAAATGTACAACTTGTATTTTTTTTTTTTTCAAAGGAGAGAAAAAATGGCTAACCAATTTGTGTTGGCATCCGTCATGACACTAATCATAACCATTTCTCTTTCCATTTCACCCCCCCCCCCATCCCCTGGAAAAACAGTCCAAGGAAATGGAAGGAACCAGGTCCAACCTATTCTTGTGACTATTGTGATCTTTACGTTTCTCATGCGAGGAGAATTTCCAAACCCGTTTTGTGTTTAAAAGACCCCAATATTATCCCTCTTTCCCCAAGTCAACTTGGCTGTTTTTTCCATGGGAAGTCAAGCGGGTTTAACATATTTCTTCGGTGAGGTAGTGGAGCCCGCCTGCAGAACGAAAATGTCTGTCTCCCATGCAAACACACCAGTTAATGTGTGAAATGAGGTGAGTTGAGCCAACTTTGTTCAGAAGAATCGACTTCCCGTCGAACGACTCTTACCTCGTCAACCCACAAAGCTGAATCACATTACAACACCTCTGCTTCCTGCCAACAAGGGTCTGCCGTGAGTCACATGTACCTAATCAAGGCTGCAATAAAATCATAGCTGCAATCTGGCTTAAGAAGCCTCACATGATGTGCCCCACACCACATGAACTGGAAATACCAGCAGCGATGCTCAGGAGCGTGATAACTTGTGAGGGCATGTTTCGCCGGCCATTTGCGGTTGGGATCATCAGTCAGAGAAAGTGTAGCTTATGCTGGGAACGCCAAGTCTGCAAGACAAGTGTAAACACCTATTGTCTGTTTTTAGTCATCCATCCTCCGAAAGGTGCTTAGGCACTGATTATGGCTTGGATGCTTGTGGGACTTTGGAAGATGAATCTCCAGGACAGCGTTTCTAAATGTATGCTAACTAATCAGCTAATTTCATATTCATAGAATTGTTCACCTACTCTGTAAGTTTTAAAGATATACTGTATGTGTGTGCTACGCAAGGTTTTTTAACTTTGACAACAAAACCACATCTCACCAGGTTCCGACCCCAAGAAACAGTCGTTTATTGAATCAAGCTGCAAATGCTGGAAGGATTTCTGCTGATATGAACATGTCTTGTGCCTCAGATGGAGGAGTGTATATAGTATATTTATAGTGGAGCAGAGCAGATGGTGACATATGTACACGGTTGAGATGACGAGGCAAAGGAAGCTGTTGTGTGTGTGTGTGTGTGTGTGTGTGCGTGATGGGGGGGTGTTTGTCGGTGAGTTCAACCATTACATTGGTTGTTATACCTCGTTTACTCACTGAACATGGGCTTAGATTTACTAGTAACGTCTAATGATAATAATGATATTAATAAAGATGGACATGGGCAGTGGGAGTTCAACCTCTCGATGATTTTCCTAGAAGTGGCCATCCACATGTGGTATCTATGTAATGCACCTTTTCCTAAAGTGTCGTAGTTCAACATTTGTCAGTCTGACTCCCTTGAATGTAAATTACAAACATTACACTCCAGTCTGCTTCCCCCTCTCTACTCTTGATAAGTCATAAGTCTCCTTTAACCTATAGATTCTCCAAATTACAGTGGATGCACAGATCCTGCGTCATAATTACAATCCAGAGAGGGAAAAGCTCAGTGTCAGGTTTTTGAAGTCAGGATATACGCGTGGGTGGTGTTAGACCACACAGCCACACTATCAAAGACAGACACAGGTCCTTCAGACTTTTAAAAGAGGCTTTAAAAAGCATTTCTGAGATACTAATGGTGAAAGGTTGTAAATGCTTTAGATGGTTTCTTCCGGGAGGGAGGGAGGGAGGGAATCAGACAACCAGTGGGGAAAGAAAGACAAGAATGAGACAGACCGACAGATCTAAAACGGGATAAAAACACACAGCAATTAAACCACGTCTGTATTGATGCCTGTAATCTATTTGTCTCTCTCACAAATATGACCCCCACCCCGACAGCACACACTAAAAGAGGGGGCATCTACAGGACAGATGAAGATCAATATACAACGGCACCATAAATAATATAAGATGTTTTATGTGAGACACTTGAGATGCCATCGCAGAAGCAATGGAAGGCCGCTCATAAAAGGTTTTACTGCTGGCATGGCGGGACAATGAGGAGTTATATACCGAGAGAGCGACATCCCAACTCAGCAGCAGGCAACACACACGATGAAACAGGGGTGAGATGGGGCCCCTCTTTGTTTTGAAATGGACTCATGAAGGAAATATGGCGCTCATCCTAATTGGGCTCGTGTGTGTGCGTGCGCAGGCTGGACTCCCTTGGTTCCCCTGGTTTTGTCTGTTCAAGTTCTAACATGTTAAAAAAAAAGTGTTGTTAAGCATTTGAAGTCATGTCAGGATGTGGTCTCTCTCTCTCTCTCCTTCTCTCTCTCTCTCAGTGATGAAAAAAAGATCCTGACTCACCTGCACAGTCACAGCCGGAGAAGAGATTATCAACACTATTGTCCTTCCATAGATCATCTACCTGCCAGAGTATTCTCCCCAGTTGTTGATTTGTTCATTTTCTCTCTTCTTGCTTCTTGTTTTTTTCTTCTTCTTCACCTTATTTCCTTGGCTCTTAGAATACAATTACATTCCGCTTCTTCTGCAACAATCGTTGGCAAAAATGTTCTCCCTCAAGGTATCCAGGGTAGTAAGAAATGATGAATAGTAAACAGAAAGTTATTCCTTCCATTGCTTCCATTTTGTTGCCTTGGCACGCATCTTTTGTTGGTCACAGAGGCAGAGAAAGAGGGGGGGAAACACCTATTTGGCCACCGCAGCTACAGCTCACACCTTATTTATCAGTTTGCGTCAGAAGTACCCGTCAAATCAGAGCGCAGGCCCATTTCCCAGCCCACGCTGCACATCTCTTTCCACCACAATGCATTGAATCAAAGTGTTTTTCTCTCGCTGTCCATCGTGGAAACATGTCTGTCAGCAGCCGACACAGGTTCAGGCTTTGTAGTTTCCTGCAGGAAACGAAATTGCTTGCAAAGGAGTCAAAGTGGGACGCAGGGCTGAAGGGAAAGCAGAGAAACAAACACGTTTCGAATGTACAAGACAAAGACACGCGTGTGAACACCACTGCTAACGAGCTGAACTGTGAGTGAAAGCTGTGATTATGCATGGGAAAAGCAGCGAAATCCACATTTGTATTCAGAGACGGTCGAGCTCGGTCTGATGGGGAGAAAACAAGAGTTTAATCAACGCACACAATTGGGGGATGTACCTGTCTCGCATTCCCCGACTCCCACTCATCTGAGCCCGCTGTTTGCCCAACATCAGAGAGTCCTCATTACAGAAGCCATCACACATGCAGAGAGATTGTGGGAGACATGGAGGAGGGGAAGCCTGAGGTGAGCGAGAGCAACTGCCCACCTACTGCATCGAGTAACCATCAAAACAAATCAATGCCATCTGTTCCATCGAATACGACACCAGACAAGTCAACCAGGTGCAACGAATGGATTTACAATCTCATTTAAAATATATATGAAGCCTGCTTGGGGACAAGCAGTGTTCATTCTCTACTCACTTTTTGTTTCCTCTTCTGAGCGGATGTGAAAGAGAGTTCCATTCTCCGGTACGGCCACCCAGGGCGTGATGTTAATACTTCTTGGAGGAAAATTTGGTCAGGTGGTGAGGAGCCTCCACGACTGGCGCTTGAGGTCAGACTTCAGTTTATTTACTCAGGGAGTCTTGCTGGGACCAGGCAGATCTCGGTCCAAAAACATCCTCGGCAGCAGCCGCCAGGTGCTGAGCCGACAGAGTCTGTTGGCGGCGGCAGCAGATGACCTGCCTCTTTTGTTCGGCTCGTTTGCCTCTATTCAAACTGAACAGAGAGGTCAGTGCGATTGCTTCATTCTGTTTAAGTCTAATAAGTCATGACTGTGACTGTGATTCTCCACATTTCTCATGTCATTAATGTTTCTGGTGTAACAGGTCAACACGGAGATGGAATGTCACTTTAGTGTCTTTACATTTTGGTTCTCACCAGAACCAAAAGACCATGCGTTCATAGAAGAGGATTTCTGCAGTCGTGTGACTCCCTAAAACCAGCTACGTGTCCCAGTTCTATTCTCACATTCACTATTTAGCCTTTCAGCTTACAGCTGCTCCTTTTTTCTCTCAGCTTTTCAGACCCTTTCGGCGATGACGTGCACTTCCCTGCACCTTTCCATCGCCACCCGTTTCCAGGGACATCAGCCTCCAACCACAACAGCACAAGTAGATGGACCTTCAGCTACCGACCCCCACCACCAGTTTGTGAACTCCTCAAAACATAAAAAACATTCAAACTAAATAGCTGTCTAATTAGCTGTCACTAATAGTCAAATACTTGATAATAATATACAAAAAATACAAAAAAAAATCAACAACCTTGTTACACAAATTTTTCCTTTTTTCTTTCAATAGTTTAAAAAAATAAAAACAACAACCTCCATCCCTGGGTGGGCTCCAACCCCCAACCTTTGGGATAATAGACAGACCAACGTACCACTGGTCCACGGAGACAGTCTGGAGTTCTAGACACAGATGCTGAAAATGTCCCTATCTGACAATGAGGAAGGCAAGGCGAGGCAAACGTATCTGTATGGCACAATTCACCCACTAGGCAATTCAGAAACATCACAGGAAAGAAAGAAAGAAAGAAAGAAAGAAAGAAAGAAAGAAAGAAAGAAAGAAAGAAAGAAAACACTAATTTAGGAGAGCAAAATGCATAAATAGAAGTTAATTCACACATATAATGAAACAGCATGAAATCATAACATATGAACCAGGAGAATAAGAGCTAAAGAGAAGTGTAGGATATTGATCCGGCCTCTGTCTTTAAAATAATCAAATAATACACTGAAGTAAAAGCTGCAGGTCCTGAAGGGTGTGGATACTTCATAGAGAGTGAATAAGTCAAGGATATATTGTGGTCCTGGACCATTTGCAGACCAACAATAAGATTTTAAAGTCGATCCTTTGACTCACAGGAAGCCAGTGTAGTGATCCGAGGACTGGTGTCACATGGTCCATTTTCCTGGTGACTCGTGCAGGAGCATTCTGGATCAACTGTAGTTGTCGAACAGATTTTTTTGTGTTCAGGCCAGTTAAGCCTGAAGCCAGAAAGAAATCTTCAACAGATTCTTGGATTTAATCATCTGGTCCTTGTATCAGCATTTCCTGAAAAAAAAAATCATTGAAATCCGTTCATAACTTCTTGAAAACAGACAAATATACAAACAAACAGACGTATAAACAACACCACTCCTTCACCTTGTACATTTGAGTGGTTATTCAAACCATAAATACAGAAAATGTTTAAATCTCTTTATGTTTGGTTTAAATTCTAAGTTTAGGTCATCAGTGGATTACCAATCAGGCAGGGGATCTATAACAAAGTGACAACCTGGTGGACAACTGAGCTGCTAGTACTTGACACAGTACATCATGTTATTACATGACAGTACTGCTGAGGCAAAGCAAATCCCCAAACTACTTGTCTATTCCACTTCAGCTTTGTTTTGTTGCAACGAGATATGAAATTGTCTGTTTGAGCATCTCATTCAATCTCATGCTTCACACACAAACTGGGCTTTTTCTGTGGAAACAGATCTGATGCATAAACATCCGTCATCTCCAGGCCCCTTCTGAAGACCTTTTGAGTGAGAACTCCAGGCTGCATGTCTTTGACATGTGAATAAAGAATTCGCATGCAAGCAACACTCTGGCAAGCAAGCGAACCCATTTTCCATGTGATTGACCGTGAAGCCTCTTCCCGGTGGAGTACAGACTTCTCCCGTCTCCTGTTTTTGTCCGCGCTCATAAACACATTTATGGTTTGACATTTTGTTGATGGGCAGAAAAGGTTGTGAAGGAACGGTTGTTCATTAGGTGTTTCTTGTCGGGCTGTCATCAGTGACAGAGCAACACGGCAGCAGACAGTCCTTCATACATATTTCATATATTAGGATGTGGAGTTGAGCCTGACAAATATAAGCGGACAGCGCAAAACAAACATGAGCAAACGCCTGCTGATAAGGTTGCAGATAGTTCTCAATAATGAACTGATCAAATGACTCATTGGACCTAGAAGCTATTGAAGAAATTCTATTTAACTCTATGGAAATGGAAAATATACTAGAACTTAAATACAGTTTTCGGGGGGTCCGTTGTACAATCAGACAATTTGGAGTCTCTTATAAGTTCCATATTGAAGAAAATATAATAATGGCCTAGAAAGTTTACACAGCTCACCTGTTAATTCTAGCTTTGACAGACATTAAAAATGAAGATTCGGTTAAAAGGAAAGAAGCAGCAGCATAGCGACTGAAGAATGTTTTACTGCTGTCTTTATCGTTGGTGGAGAACCCTCTATACGATAACCCAGATTAGACAACATGTGAACCAGCCTGTCAGCAGCTCCCAATAAAATCCTCCTCCAGGGCCCAGTCCATCGTTTCTCACATGAATCCGAGGTGCATCCACCTGCACAAGAAAGAGTTTTAGTTACTTTCACTGCCTGTTTGAATCTATCATCATTTAAAATATGGGCATGCTGCTGTGAAAACTTGACAGATTAGTGAGGAAACTTTAGACATATCTGTCTAGACATATCTATCACACAGTTCCCATGTGTTTTGCAGACTCAGAGTTCATTAGATCAAACATAAATTTGCACGGCAAACTACCTGCTAATGAAAAGAAGGTTACAGTAGAACGACCCCCCCCCCCACACACACACACAACTATGTCTGATGTCTGGTGTGGATCCATCAATTAAATCCATTCCACCTAAGATTATACCCACACAAAGGTTAACACATATTTTGACATACTTTGACATATTAAGCCCGAAATTGTATTAAACAATTCTGTGTTCACTTTTATATTGGGGTTTCAAGATTAGATATGAGCATATGTGAGTAAATAACATATATCAACATCTGAAATATCTATTTCTGATGTGTTAAATTAATACATGGTTCACAGGAAATCACTGAAATCACTGTGGCTGGGTTTCAAGACAGAGGGACGATGAATATCAAAGTTCTTCACAGGAAATGTGTTTTAATGTTTGAAGCCTTTATATATTGCTGCATCAAATCTTATTTTTACAACAAATGCCATGTCTTTGACATATTTCTTAAATTGCAACATATGTCTCTGTTTTCAAGTACAGGAAAGAAATTGTGTCTTGAAGGTTTGGCTGTTCAGTGTTCTTTGCACCAACCAGTGGCGGCAAAAGGAATTTAACATCTCTGAATCTGAGAGGAAGGCC
>CAAKHB010002813.1:255444-269357 GCA_901007665.1 Aeoliscus strigatus | reverse complement strand
CATGATGTATGTTAATCATTCCATGCAGGACACAGCAGGAAGACACATGTTGTTGTCTGTACTTGCCAAATAAATTGTAAATATCGTTAAGTAAATTTGGTGGATCATGATCATGTTAATGTGCCATTTGCTGAAAGACATATTTGAGAAGCTGAAAACATCTGAAAAGCCATCGGTGTGTCCTCCATGCCAGTTGGTGGCGCTAACACGACAATGTGTTTCCAAATGTACGTGAAGAAGCCGGAAGTGGAACTCGGAACTTAGTCTGTTTCCAGTCGACGCTGTTTTGAAGGAGGACTCAGCGACACTGGTTGGTGTCCCGCTCCCGCTTAATCTGTTGGCTTTAACGTTTTAAATACAATGGCTATTCCAGGTAAGTTGGGTACTGAACTGTACTTATGTGTTTATTTTTCTCTATGTAACGTAGTCCGAGAGGCGCAGAGACGGAACCAACGCGATAATCACAGTGTTGCTAACTTGTGTTAGCCTGAACACACTCCACATTCGAACAACCCCTGTTGTGAAGACTTTTAACTAGTTGATTGTTTTCTTCAGAATACAAGACAACGGAGACCTACAACAAATAATAATAAATGTCACCGTGGAGTTGACGTGTAATTGTTGTGTCGTACAAAGAAAACCCTGCTGTCATGTACAGTAAACTGTGGTTCAAACATTATAAGTAAAAAAAAATACTTTTAATCGCGCCAGTATTCATATTTTTCTTGTTGCAGGAGTGTAACTCGTGCATATGAAATAACACTACCAAATCTCTGTCATCTCACAGGTCCCAATAAAGACAACATCAGAGCTGGGTGCAAGAAATGTGGATATCGTGAGTAATGTTTGAGTTTCGTCAGACAGCGACACATGAACATGTAGACAGTGTCCAGAATATTCAGTCGATTAAATACAAAGTAAAACGTTACCACACAGTAAATTCCATTAAAATGTACGCCATGTATTATTTGTAAGGAATAGGGGTGATGTGTAAACTGGATTTGACCTCTTTTTCAACCCCTTTTACTTTTAGTAAAGGAAGAAGAGCGTGTGTCTTGGAGCTATTGTGATTTATCTGATTAGTCCCAGCTGTTACCGTTACTATTCTCTCGTTATAGCGGGCCACTTGACCTTTGAATGCCGAAATTTTGTCCGAGTCGACCCCCAGAAGGACATCGTTCTGGATGTAAGCAGCACCAGCACTGAGGAGAGTGAAGACGAAGTCCTTGCACCCTCTCAGCAAAACGAGAAGCCGGGGCGAAGTGGGCAACGTCGTAGGGGTAAGAAATATCTGGCTTCTACAACTAAAACACTGTTTATTTGTTACCTGGATATGCGCAATAAGTGATATTGTGACAGGAGATGTCTGTCATAGCATATCACCTTAACAGACTTTGTTGACATCTGGCAGCTTCCCATGACGATGATGGTCTAAGAGAGAGACGCAAACAGAAAAAGAGCAGAGACAGAAAGTCAAGAAAAAGGTACCGTCTTTGTACATATTCTCTTCTTGCCGTCACACAATTTAAACATGAATACATGAATTTAAACAAAAACATTATGGGATCAGCAGTCAGACTAGGAATGAAGTTGAATTGTATGTGTTTGTTATCTGGAGTATTTACAAATGAATTTGTAAATCTATAGTTCATGTTACATGCTATTCAGTATGTATTTGTTTTCACTCCTAAGATCTGTTTCGTCATCAAGTGATGAGGAGGCTACAAAGAAGAAGAAGAAGCACAGCAGGTCCTCCTCTTCGTCTGAAGACAAGAGAAAGAAAAAAAAGAAGCTGAAAAGCCACAAGAAGAAACGGGAAAGTGGAAAGCATCACAAGAAGAAGCAGAAGAAGAGGAAACAGGAAACGTCTTCCTCCAGCTCCAGTGACTCTTCAGACAGTGACTGAGCCCATTGAATTGACCAAAGGTCCACTGTTGCTTTTTTGGTTTTGGTTTTTTTTTTGCAAAAAATAATAAACAGTTTTTTTTTTCTTCAAAGACGGAGGAGTATACTGTAAATCCTACACACACAGGGGTCAATTTCGTACATTGAAGCCTTTTAGAAGCTGTGGGAAGCCAAGGGGGGATTCTATTCCAATGCAGAAATGCAATTTCGGGGAAGAAACCCGGATGGTTTCTTGATTGATATTGTCCAGCTTGATCTTCACACATCCTGATACGTAATATGTCTGATATCTGGAATGCGGCTGCTGGCGTCTTTGAAAACTGGGAGCTAAAATTGCGTAGTGTTGATTGAATTGAGTGGAGGTTTGTAGCATTGGCCAAGAAAGAAACACCATCCTGGTATTTTTACATGGATTGATGGAGGGATGTGCTTTGAATCTACTTGTTTTATCTTTCGGTTTAAGAATTGCATGTAAATGTCCAGAGCTGTTACACTTTGTTTGGTGGTCAGACAAAGAGAAGTCTGGTGTATATTTGTGGTTGAACCAACAGTAACATGCAGTGTGTTTTTTTTAACATTCCTTTTTTCCCTTTTTTTATTTTTCTCAGACAAGGTGTGGATCATCAGTATAAAACTGCGGTAACGTCCATGCTGTTGATACATCACAGATCAATTAAACCCTCAGATTTATGGTAAATATTGTGTTTTTTGGTAGAAAGTCCGAAAAGGACCACCTTTACATGTCAGGTTATATTCAAGGATTTTGTTTTTTAAAAAAATGTTTTAAACTGCCTCTCTGTTTCTATCAAATATATATTTGTACAAAATGTCATTGTTCATTCTACAGAGGACTCGAAGTGCTTTAGTCGTGTTTATTTTGATAATGGATGTGAGTGATTAAAAAAAAAATACAAGACAGGTGATGCAGTACATCACAGTTCCTGTAGAGGGCAGCAAAACACAACTAGTGTCCAGAAACCTCATGAACCTCAATCAATAAAAGGCTTAGAAGGCAACAAGGTAGCAAATGTTCTGTACGTGCTGTCTACGGTCTCATTCTGTGTTTTAGAAATTGACACTTTGATGAATAGAGCTAGAGAAAGACCGTAATGAGTAATAACAATCATTGGCTCACCCACTCGACGCCAGAGGCACCAAACATCAATCTCTCTCAGCCAATGTTCTGCGGGAACTTTTCAAAACACAGGTACATCACGTCCTCACAGGGAGCTCGAATCACGTACACATGCGACTACAGTTTGGGCACTCGCACGCGCACACACACACCAATCTGGATTCTGAATTCTCTGGTCCATTTTTTTGATAGAACGTGTGTGTGTGTGTGTGTGCGAGAGAGAGAGGTTGAAGAGCTCAGAAAGCTGGGAGATGCTCATCAGAAGATCAAGACCTGGACACCTGCTTTGCTGTTGTCAGCCAGTCTATAAGTCAGGGAGACGAGTAAAGGAAAGTGTTGGGAGGAAAAATGCCCCCCCCACAACCCCCCTGTGCTGTCAATATACTTCATAAGAAGTGTGAATGAGAAGCCCTTGCAGTTAGTTCAGATTGGGCGGTGTGTATAATAGCCATGTTAATTGCACTTTGCCTCAGGGAAGTGTGTGTGCATCTTTTTAAACATCTATAACATCCTAACAGCTGCATGCATGACTGGTGATGAGAGCTGAGCAGATTGGCAATACATATTTCTCCATCTTGTCCGGGGGGCACATTCGTGAAGTGTGCCAAAAGCAACAACACATCATTAAGGTGCTGCTGACAGCCGAGCACACACACACACGCAAATTCTGATTCCGTGGATAAGACACTGGATCCTGTTCTTCGCTTTGAAGTTGTATCTTCACACTCTCGGAACTGTTCGTACACGAGTTGCGTTTGCACTGTAACAAATGGCCAAAGGAAGCGACGTCGTAAGGTTACCGGTTTGGTTAACCCCCCCCCCCCACCAGCACTGTTCTGGGGAGTTATTCAAATAGTGACCTGTTGTTTTGTATGGATTCATTCATCTTCTCCTGCTTGCTCCGGTTACGAGTCGTGGTTGTGAACGTCAGGCCCTGCCCTGGGACACATGAAGGACATTCACGCACACACTCACACCCACGGGTAATTTAGAGTGACCTCAGCTTGCTGTTGGCGGTTGGAGCCGGAGTACCCGGAGAGAACCCACACAGACTTCGGGGAGAGTAAGCAAACTCCACACAGAAGAGATCCCAGGCCAGGAGGCGAACCAAGGTACAGTGCAAACCGCTGTCCCACCATGTCGCCTCGCCCTGATATGTATGGATACATGATGAATAATTGGATTTCAACTCAACAAATGCTTCTCAAAAGAAACTTGGAAAGCGGGAAACTTCGTAATTGCCCAGATGGCTGGAGGACAAGCCGACACCGAGGAGCAGTGAAGTTGAAGGAGTGCCGCCATGTGCAGCCACACTGAGTAAACCATATGCTGTTTGTATAGGACAACAACGAGGTTTTCCTCAGCTCATTGGCTTTTATTGAGTCTGCTGGGCGGCACAGCAACGTGGAGCGCAAATGGGACTCCACTGAGCGATTTGCATGAAAATGAGATAATTTGTTCAAGTCTTGCAACAGAAGAAGAATGTCGCCTCAGCCTCGATGCAAACATCGAGACTGAAACCGACCATTGTGTGTGTGTGTGTGCCATACATACATACACCGTGACCATAAGGTATGTTTTTCACTCTGTGTATGAGCGTAGTCTTGTGTGTCTCCTTCCTTGGGATTTTTTAGCGCACTTGCAATTTTTTCCATCAACGCCCTTCTTCACATTCACACATTCATCCAACCCAGGAGGAGCCCAGTGCAACCACAGTCTCTAAGCTGAATCCAGTGCACAGCTCCACTGGTGGTACAGTTAAACGCTTGGCTCAGTGGCTCAGATATCGACGAACCATAGAGCATACGTCAGCGTTTTATCCGTTTACCCTGGGAACCTTTTGGTCATGAACCTGCCTTACTTCACTTTAAGGCCACAGCAGAAATAAAATGAAAATCCCTGATGCTGCACTTTGGTGGGAACAACCCAAGCTGAGCGATGGCGCCGGTTTTGCGTCTGTAACCACTGTTGAAATATTATTTCAGATTCGAGCCGTCCCCGCGCCTTGGATCACAGCGAGACGAGCACTTGAAAAACGCCTTCGCGCCAAGGAGAAAGTTGGAGGCTATACATTTGCTACCAATTTAGTTCCTGCATCTTAGATTTCTTTCCTCTCCTCTCCTGGCCCTGAAACTAGACCTAATGTTGTAAATGACCTCTCGGGTAAATAGACAGCAGGCTACATGACCCCAGCCATCAAAAACGGAGGCTGTAATAAATACTTAAGGAAGTGCATTCAACATTCTCTCAAAACCTGCAGGGAAAGAAAGCGAAGTGGGGGCGTGCGGGGTGAGTCTCTGTTCACTGCTCTCTCTTTGGTAAAACCTCTTTTCCTGAGGTCTGTTTTCACCATCCCGGCTTCTTTTTCAGAATGGACATAGTTCATATGAGCCTTGAGGTTTCCAGGACTCGCTGGGTGCCGCTCACCAGGGGATCGGCCGAGGTTCCCACTGAACGGCGACCAGTCGGCCCCGTTCGACTAACCTGCGTTGGACACGGTCGACTGTGGGAGAGTTGGTGGTTATGACTAATTTCCTGGCTCGGGAATATGGGTCAGTGAGGACCCATCCTGACCGTATAAATCTGTTCTACTTACTGTTGAACTCGCACAGTTTATAGAACCACCATTTTCCAGATTAGTCGTCATGAATTCCAATGATATCAGACGGATCACCTCTGATGACCTGCGGTGAATCATGAGGACAACCTGAGGGAACTGCCTCACCTAACCTGCCTCAGACTCATCCAACTCCAGTGTAAAGCCATTAATGTCATTATGAAACACAAAACTGCTCCAGCTGCCACGTGACTATATTCTAACCCCAACTATGATCTTTCCCCATCTATAATCATGTCAATTCAATTCAGTTTTAGTCGCACAGGCCAACATCACAAATTACATTGGCTTTACGGTTGGCACACTGTGTCCTTAGACCCTCAATCAGGGTGAGGAAAAACTGCCCAAAAAACCTTTTAACGGGGGGGAAAAGAAATGGTACAAACCTCAGGAGGAGCCACAGAAAGAGGGATCCCTGTCGCTGGAACAGACAGACCTGCAATTGATGAGATAAATAACAAATCAGGATCAGTATTATTGCTCATGTACACAATTCTAAACAGTACAATTCACAGTAGAACACAGCAAATGTGTTTTTGTACCTGCATCCAGTGCATAAACAGTGAAATCAATATTTCTTAGTAACAGCATTTATGGTCACTGTTGCTACACCAAAGTCTGGTGTTTGTTCCATCCACCCCCGTGACATGCCTCCAGCTGCTGACACTGAGTATATGAACACGGACTCAGGATGTCGCCACCATCATAAAACGGAGATTTCCTTTTTATTTATTCACAAACATTCTGCTTTTGAGATTTTGTTTGTGTCACCTCGACTTCCTTGCATTGCCGTTGCCCACAAAACTGTTAGTCCATAGAGAAGTAATTGAAAAAAAAAAACAAAAAAAAAAACTCCCAATTTGAGCGTACCCCCTTTTAGATGACTAGATGTCCCTCGGAGGTCCAGAAGGTGGCAGGAGTGGCACTGCTTACTTAGCAAGAGGGGGAAAAAAAAAAAAAAAAAAGAAGCAACCCACCCGACAGCTTCAGCACCACAAAGCTTGTCACCACTGTTCCTCAAGTGTCGATAGATGTTTTACATGTCCCCAACATCAGACACATGTGGCTTTTACAGAGAGACAAAACGACATGGTGTCATCTCTGTGCCGGGCACATCTGCTCACTCTTACACTGGTTTTAGTGTTATTTCCACTGCACGTTTATATGGAAAGACTGTTCTGTGGGGGGTGTCTGTCCCTTTTGTCTGACATCAAACGAGGCCGGAGGGGCACATGATGGTTTGAACATGATCGAGATGGTTATTTTCTGTCCTCTTACACTGTCACCAGCTTTGGCTCTTGTGTTTTTTTTTCTGTAGATGGAAAACTTCATCATGGGGCAAAAACAACAGTTTAAGACAGAACACTGGCACAGCTGTCATCACTTTTTTTTTTTTTTTAAAAAAACAGATGTTGACAAATGTTTTCACAGTCTGTTGGTGACTTTAAGAGAGGTACAAGGTTCTTTTACTTTCCAACAAACTTTTGCACAGTAACACGCTCTTAAGAAATCAAAAAATTATTTCTGATTTATTTATTTTAGTAACTGAACAGATTTTTTTCCGTTTCCACACTCGCCCCCGCAAATCATACAACAGTGCCTTGCTTAGCGGCACCTTTCGCTGTGGTTTTAAACGGAGCAAAGCGTGTTACTCATTCTGCCCAGACAGTTTCCCAGCTGGTACAGGGACACAAACCAGAAATCCTCTTGTCACAATGTTTCTTCTCCGTGCAGTTGGAGTGTAAGTGCCTTGCTCAAGGCCAATCTCAGCAGCAGACATTGTACAGACTTTCAACCGGCAGTTCTTCCGCCTTTATATAGTCAAGACTACAGCTGCAGCAGCTTTTTTTTTTTTTTTTTTTACTTTTTTTAAACTTGTATCATTTGCAAATCATTTCCCAGACGGGTTAAAATGTGTAACTTCCCCTCTTACTCCTGTTTAAAAGACTTTTCTTCACTTTCTCTGTCACAACTGCTTGAATATAGACTTACTTGAGTCCCCCACGACTCCCATCTAATTTTCTTTTAAGCTTTGTGGCTTTGTGACAGATTATATGTGCGCCTGCGGAAAAACAAACAAACAAACAAACAAATATTTATGTGTAATGTATCCTCCAGAAAGCCCTGAGCAGACCTCTAAGGTCTCGGCGGCTCGATATGTATGTTTGTAAGACTGGACCCGGGAAATGTCGGAGGATGAAGCAGCGGAAGGGCTTTACGGTGATGTTTGCTATTCAAAGAATTTAATTACATTTTCAAAACCGTGATGAGCTCAGCTTTCACTTGCCAACATCAATGCGGCTTAATATTCCTCTGCGGCTGCTAGTTTCCTGAGTAACATCACAAAAAGTAGTTCTGCTGGAGCTTCGTATAAGAAACTGTTGAGTGAGTCGGGGGTGTGCGTGAGTGCTCGCTATGTGTTGTTATATATTGAAAGCTGGCTACATTTAATGTCAATATCTTCTATGTTAAATAAATACTACGAGGCCTCAGGTCTTTTGGAAGGTTTTAGCTTCTTCTGCTAAAGAGCATGTGCAGACCCTTAACTATATATCGGTCATCAATCTGTTTTTTTAGGTCAGAGCTGATGTATTGTCATTTTTCATTCATGACTTCAAACGCAGCAGTTGTAAAAATTGGTAAAGAGCATAGCCACAGAGACAGCGGTAACCAGAGATGTTTTCTCAGTAATTCCCTCCTGGCTTTGGATATAACCACGCCTGCAGCACATGGGAAAGGCAGTTCACAGCGAGAGTGAGAAAGGGGAAAGCAGAATGAGAGAGACAGAGATAATAAAGAGAGCAGGAGGCGGAAAAAGCATGAAAGACTGGCAAAGAATGAAAGTGAAAGAGCAAACAGAGAGAGAACGGGGGCTGATGCAGAGTGAGTGTGTATGGGAGGATGAAAGTGATGGACGTGTTAATTCAGTTCTGCCGTCAGCTTCCACAAAATAAAAGACAATAAAAACAACAACTCATGTATGTGTGGGTCGAAATATTTGATTATTTAATACATTTCTTTGTCACGTTTAGGTATTTTTAATATTTAATTTGTGAGAGAATCACATTGTCAAGACGTGACTACATTCAAATGGGTAAAGGTGAAATCAAACAGTTATTTGTTTTTTGTTTTGAAATATAACACCGCATTGCCTCTGATCAGTGTACCGGTTTGGGTGAGTAAATAATTCTGTATTCATATTTTTATTCTATTTATTTCACTTGTGTGTATGTGTATACATGAATTTTACGTTTTAACATCATTGCCATTGAGAAAATAGCTGTTGCATGGATGAATTTAACAATATCTGTTGAATTTATGAATGAATAGTGTTGTCAAAGCCAGCCAACCAAACAACACGACGACTTAGTTACACTAATCAGTCTAAACTGCTTAAAAATGTCAAAACGTTCTTGTTAAAATGTTAAAAACGTTCTTTAAATTACATCAAGACAAAACAGACGCTAACCTCTGACCATGATGATGCATGTGTGTTTGTCTTTGCGTATAGCACAGAGGTAGTTCATGTTATTGGTAAACATCTGTACATGCCGTACTGCCACTGCCATGTAGGCCATGCACGCCGTTCAATGTGTAAAGTCATTTCTAACAATCTGTCCCTCCCACTGTGAGATTAAAGCATTTTTTTTACAGGGTTAATACTGCAATTGGATAAATAAAACAAAAGGGCTGTGAGTCATTTAGGTCATTCCTGAAGGATGAATGTTTAGTTGGTGATGGACGATACCTGACGGTGCCAACACTTTGATTCCTGCTTTTTAATGGGAGAATGTTTGATTTCCATCGGGGCTGCTCGAACTGAGGTGTGTGTATTCTTCAGGATACACGCTTCCACCAAAGAGCCTTCTGCTCTAGACTCATTTAAGTTCTGAAGGTGGGCGGGCGGCTGCAGGTATTTGTCAGGCTGGTCTGACTGTCCTGCCGCAAGTTCATACCAGGTTTGTGTGAATGCGTAGGGGGTTCACTGTAGAAAGCCAAGGTCATTCATCAGTCCAGACTGGGCCTGGTCCTGAAAGGGCCAGTGTTGAACAGCTTTGATTGATCTGTGCAGGAGATTGGTCATGGCCCGGAGAAGGGCAGGTCCTCCCATGTGCAGGTTAAGGCCAATTATATCGGTGGAGGATTTGAGTAATGCAGTAATTCAAAATACAGACTGCTTTTCTCACCCTGGGAAAGTGAGTCCTGCAAATCCAGCGTATGTCCGGTCATTTTTCATCCGATCCCTTTTGACTTTTACATAACAGACGTACAATAATGCTTGCGTGTACTACACAGGACTTCAAGACCTGCAAGTGACAATAAGTCACTGTCAATAAGTCGGGTATTTTATTCCTTTAACTTGGAAATGAACAGGATGCTTATGGTAAAACTACAATTGACTTGATTGTCAGAATCGTCACGAAATATGTCACAATATGCTGAATTCTCACTACAATCCATTCGTTTAAATAAAATGGAATTTATTAGATAACGGCAACATTCATTTGCAACTTGTGATTGTACGTTAGCACTTTTGAGTGTTTGATGACTGACAGAAATCCACCTTTTCATTTCCACATGTAACCTTAATGGTGGATAACAAATTTGTCGACTGAGTTGTGGTGGTGATCTTCTGTGTGTGTCTGTACAATATCTGTGTGGTGTGTTAGGTAAGACAGGGGGAGAAGGTTTGTGTTTATGGTGCTGTGTGTGGCAGCTGCTGCTTATGTAACAAAGCAACATTATTCTTTGTCTCCATTTTGGTCCTGTCACCATAAAAGTAGCCGAGTACAAGAAAGCGTGAGAAATGAGATGAAAAGGTTGAATAATAGGAATTGGGCAATGAATAGTGACTCTGTGTGTGTGTGTGTGTGTGTGTGTGCGTGCGTGCGCAGATATTGTCCTACATGTCTAAACTGCGAGGGTCACTGCCAAAATGGATCCACTCCCACTCTAATCTATCCCTCGCTCAGCTTGACGTGTGCTCTTAGGGGCACACTGGATGACAACAGCAGTAAACAACAACACGGTAAGTGAATTATATTTTGGGAGGGGGGTCGATCCAACGGAGGAATATATCGTTGATTCATCTTTTGAGACGTCACTTTTTGGAAAAGGTCACGGTAATTGGAAACCAAAGCAGCCGACCTTGAGTCTTTTCCATATTCCTGTCTTCCGAAAATCAATTTAAACAATTTTAAATTGGTGATGTCACTATTTTGACCACAGCAACAGTTTGATCTTAAGGAGTCATGCTGCCAAGCCGTACTTTAAAAAGAGTTTCGTTCTCAGTGAGTTGCACTTAAATCAAAAGATTAAACCTGTTTCCTTTGGACCCCCAGTTTGATAGATTGAAGTAGATTTCAAAGTGGCCGGGTGAGGGAATCGTTTCCCTTTGGCGAGACTGACTGAAGGCAAATTGAGCGCCTGCAGTACTTTGTTGCTGCTTGACAGAATGACTGATCTTAGTTAAGTCAGTGGATATTGTTATGACTCTGTTATCCCGTCAGCTGCAAACACAACAGTTCAAACTGAGGACATGGAAACAGATCAGCGATTTCTGAGTGATGCTGGAGTCCGTCTCCGTGTTATTCAACAACAACCAGGTGAACAGCTTTTTAGCATCAAGCGCAATAAGTCATTTCCCCCTTTCACTTCTGGGTTCCCCAAAGGATTCATCAAGTTCCTGTCTCATGTTATTTAAATGTATTTATATTTACCTGGTGGGGTGTAGGTGTAGGTAATAAGTAAGGAAGGAAGTCATCACATACATAATGCAACTGGTTAAAATAGTTTTACCATTGAGCCCCAGTGTTGTTTCAGGAAATTTCTGGTTTGGGTTTTTTTGGTTGCTCTTTTAAAAAGAACAATAACAACACTCAGGCCTCCTCCTCCTCCAAAATTCAAAGTTCTTCTGTGGGCCAGCAGACAGCTCTGGTAGTATTTTCATAAGAATCACATCAGTAGTATTTTGTGTAAAGTTGCAAACGTCCTAGGCGGAGGTAATAATTAAAGGAAGTGCGGTTCTGCAAAATTATGTCAAAATCAAAGGGTTGCCCACATCATTAATCCTGAACTGTCAAAGACATCTTTAAGGTTTATTAGGTTTTTTTTTTTTATGATGGCGTAATTAAATTTTTGTTGGTTTTTTTTTTCCGTTTGTACGCGAAGCGGACTGGTGCACTGGTGCTGAAGAACAGCTCCCACACTGCCCAGTGGCCTCTGAAGGGACAGGCTGGGCTGCATAGTTCCCCCAGTTCCCTGATTCTAATACCTCCAGGACGAAACCGTAAACATAACGTAGCCTAAGTTATAAGGGTGTCTTCGAAACAGGTTTCACAAAATGGACTCCTTGTGTACAAAGTTGGGAGGAGAAACTTTCGGGACCATCTTCAATTGTCACCTGCATCAGAGAACAATGTACGTTTATAAACCACATTACTAATGGCAGTTTAAGGTGTTTTACCTTGTGTTTCTCCAGATGTCGAACTTCTGTTTGGCAAAGACGTGTTAGTGTAAATGGGTCAAAGTCTTTTCACAGGCATCTGAGCTGAAGTCCAAAGTCACCCCCCCCCGCCCACCCCCACCCCACCTCAGATGCAAAAGCCATTTGTTTATGCTCAGGAGCTTTTAACAAAGCAATTGGAATATGTTCCTTTACACATGCTTATGAGTTTAATTGCCTTTCCATGATTTGGGGTTTCCAAACAGTAACAGCAGTGTTCATTATTGTATTCAGAATCAGTTAATTGCATCGGTCTCTCTCCCACGCTCCCTCAACTTTTTAAAGAGAGTTCCATGTTAGAGAGTTAAAAAAAAAACAAAAAAAACTTCACAAAATGAGACAGCTCGGATTTATATGATGTTTACTTTTTCAGCTTGGTGGCAGTAACAATCTTTATTCCTTACACGGTGGCTTCATAAGGTTTTAATCAACTATGCAAACGGTCTGTCTTGTGAAAAATTGACGGAGTGTGAAGCCAAAGTTTTGGTTTGCATAGTCGAATTGTGATGCATAACAAAAAAAAGAAAAAAAAAAACTTGATCTAACTCCATCGCATGACTTTAGCAAATTTGTGTAACTGTGTGAATAGTTTTCAGTGAATGCTGTGATGTGATAATTGATTAATTCACACCGCCACACGCTATTCAGCAAACAGAACGTGTACTCAAAAAAAAATGGGGGGTGGGGGTGGAGGGGGAAATCTATTGCAGGAGTGAATCATAAACACCCCCCAACCCCAAAAACAACGCTTGTCTTTAGCCTGGGGCTGCGTTGTTCATCACAAACTCAGCGTCTGTCCAACTTTCCGCCTTCATTGCCAGAGAACAAAGGGCTTTCCATAACTACCCTGGGAAAGTAAGCAGTTATTTAGTCATCAGAAGTGCGGAGGGTTTTGTGATCTCCTAACAATCCTCAGGAATTATGGGTGATTTTTCCATTAACAAGTAAAGTATGCGCATAGAAACGTTACATTTCTTACATGACCTTGGGAATCATTATAACAAATTTGCGGACTTGGTCCTTCCTCCCTATTCTTCTTTGATTCTTTGTCCTACTGAAGGAAACTGCAGGAAGAAGCCATCAAGCAAAAGATGACCAGGGATTTCCAGCTTGGTTAGGGAGCTGACGCTGATGTCCTTGTGTGGTAAGTGACATCGTCGGTTATGTTATGACCGCTCAGTCTGACAGATGTAGTTATATAGGATCACACCCATCAAGGGTTCACTGTCTAATTACAGCGGCGTATTGCCCTGACCGCCATCCGGCAGCGACGGGTGATTCCCCGACGTTTGCTATCCCGCCATTAGCCGGTATCAAATTAGCCTACTAGCTTTTCCGCCAAGCATAAATCCCCATGTAGGCAGCTCGAGTTGAGAATGAGGAGGCGGCACCACGGCGTCCATGGCTGGAGATTTATTAAAGGGCCTGCAGCAGCAACGGTCTGACAGAAACAAAGGAATTATGTCATTTAAAATCAGCGCAAAGTTGTTGACTGGGAGGCCTCAGTGGCCCATTAAAGTTTTGGAGGGCAAGAGAAGCACAGCAGCCAGACAGAAGGGCAGGCCTGCAATGCATCAGCTGCTTTCCTTCCTGAATTATGGGAAACCCCTTTACTCATTGAAACATCCTGAGGATTCCCTGCTAGCATTTCCCTGCACAGGATTTTGTTTCTTCAGGGAGCTGGTTTTATTATGAGGTCCCATGTTAAACCTACAACACTGGTTTCTATTTTTGGGGGGGGGGGGGGTACC